>PVPY01000087.1:0-62774 GCA_002982035.1 Fusarium algeriense
GGGTTAGAGGGGAACTTTTCTTATGTCTGATCTATATGTACGCTGAAAGGATTTATGGCTTGTGATGAGTGGCGAAGTGTATCGCCATCTAGACTAGAATACTAGACTTGACGATAATCGGCATCCAATGAGTAGGTTGCTAACATGTAATGTTCTTAGATAGGGACCATATCGATCATCTCTAACATTTACTGATAAGTAGTTGACATGTATTGTGACTCGGCTACATGGCAGCACCGTGAATCACGAGAGTTTTGCCAGAGTTCCCGACTTCTTGCACTTCAGACTTATCCACAGCCTGAAGAAGACTATTGGCTCTCACGAGCAATTCTATCACGAATTAGAACATCTGCTGTCATTCACCCCATATAAATTTGAAAGCTTACCATTGTATACCAGCTTGTAGTGAACTGGTGGATCGTCATCTGGCCCCGAGATAAGAGGCATAGTTTCAGATGGCCCCGGTGCAACGCTGAATCGTATACCAACGCTATTATGTGTATCAATCCACATGATATCTTCTGAATCAGACTGAGATTTGTCCTGTTTGCTAGCTATCTTAGCGAGCCACTTTCGAAAAACGCGTATAACTCCATCGACGATGTTCACATGGCTTATGAACAATCCACTTCTTGGACCCTCTTTGACAAGGTTCGTAACAGCACACAACTGAGAGAACATCTCTCCATCATCAAGATTTATGTCTTGAGTAGCGGTATCATCTTCAACATCATCAGAAGGTTGTGCCTCTGTAGGGCGTCTCCGGCTCCTTTTGATGTTTCGATTCTCGGGTGCAAAGACTGGTTTGTAAGAAGCATACAGAGAACGAAGGTCAGACAACTCAAGTGCCTCGTCGCCAACAGGAGCACCGTCTTGCGCCACGATACCCTGGTACCGGCATGCCAAATAAGGCGCGTAGAGCTGATCACTTGGATGATAACACTCTAAGATGAGTTTGTTATCTGGGAGAGGCGCTGCCTGAAGCAGTCGTTGATGGATGAGACGAGTGACTAGCGAGTAGATACGGCGGTTAATCGGAGCAAAAGAGAGTAAATCTTGACTTGAGAAGGGGCTTAAAATTGAGGTGAGAGTCTAAAATAAAGTTAATTCATGAGAATTTATGCTTTTTCTTGGGTTCTCACCTCATTTGGTAAATTCTCGATGAAGCTATCGTGAGACGCCATCATAGACTATAGCTCTTTGAGCTCAGGTTGGACAAAGGTGGCGATAGGATGAACGTCGAGAAATCGAGACACCAAACTGTAACCTTAATAGGTGGATAATGAATGTAAGAGTGAGCTTAATTTGGAATACAATGGAGAGAAATTTGGGCGTTAATGGCACGATTTTTGCTCTTGGCGATGATATGTTGGCATCTAACTTTGAAGCATCAAGTTGAGATAACAGCTTCATTAAATGTCCTAAAACGTGGGAGAGGGGCAGGCTAATTTAGTCAGCATCCGCAAGTCCGAATGACGAAATACGTTTGATAAGTTGATAACACTATCTGCTATCAATCCAGACTAGAATGCTTTTATATCTTCAATGCCTACCTAGATATCTCTGATAACTCCTTGCCTGTCCGGACTAAATATTGGTTTGAAGCGGCGAATATTTCTAAAAGCTCACCCTATAGTCCTTACTTCAACTATGGCGTTTATATTCGGAGACCGCAAACTCCATGGCAATAGACATTATTGGTTTCTGAATTGACTTTTCCGTTATGTTACTGACACTCAACAGAACGGAAGTGGCTATTAAATATATTCACGTTTGCCGCGCGGCTGTTAAGCTTTCAGAATGTTAAATGTTTGACGCCGAGTGTTACTCGTGGAAATCTGCTTCACACAAAACTCCTCAATTTGTTAGCAGAAGGAATCATCGATGATACGTAGACTAGAGTGTTGAGATGTATGGAAGCATGGATCCTAAAGATACCTTACATACCTGTTGTGTTTCAATAGGAAGATAGGTTGAATATTGAGGCCGGAACCCGGGGCGGAGCGGGGCGGGGTTACATTGAGTATGCTGAAACGGAAATCACTCTACTTATTAATCCGTTTGATAGTTCAACCTTCCTTCAACTTTCGATATGACCATAAGAAACTTAGACTTCACATTGACAAGTCCAATAACAGTACGAGAGAGTCTATTTAATTAGAGACGAGGGTATATCGAGTCGTACAATCCTATCGACGTATGATCTCTGTGAAGTTTTCTGAACAGTTTCGTCTCATCTCATTCGAACGGATCCTCGAGAGGGTCAAGGCCCAACATTTTTGTATGGGGGTTTTTCACAGAGTTCAGCCCCAATCCATGGATTAATTGCTTTCAATACTCAAAGAATCATCATATCAGCCTCGTTATTATATCCAATTCACTCTCGGCCAAACCAGAAGCCCTCTTCCGCGATCCCCATGTCTCCACCAACTCAATGTGCAAAGGGCTTAAGCATGCCTTCAACACCAACTCACATCAAGGACAGAGAACTGAGAGAATATGTTTTTGCGGCTCAAAATGATGGAGCAGGCACTTTTGATATGGTCCGATTATTGAGGGGGAGCAACGCCATGGCTCTCAAGTCGCAACATGAACGGAGGAGTTGTTCCATTTGCTGAATCAAGTGATTATATGTCTATAAAGTCTCATGAGCTCCTGGCAGATCTCTTCCTGTTCAGCACACTCGTTTTTATCTTTAATACACAGCGCTGCTCTGCCGAAGCAATGCGTTTCAATATCCTTGTGGCCTTCGGCCTTCTGGCGGCCGAGACTGCCCTTGCAGTCCCCTGCCGACCTAGTAAGTAGTGAAGGAATCATACGCGATGCAGAGCATTTACTGACAAAGCCCCTCAGTGAGGACCACCGAAACTACGACTGAGTTTTCGACTGTCCCTGCCTCGGTTACTGATACCGAGACTGTGTTGGTGACTAATACCGTTAACTCTACGGCAACTGTCAACGCCACTGAGACTCAGTTTGCTATTGTCAACTCAACGGCCATGTTCACGTCTACGCAGACTGATCTGACCACTGCAACCGCAACCGCAACTGTTAATTCTACAGTTCTGTTCACGACCACTCAGGTTGATCTGCAGACCAACACCGAGACTGCTACGGTCAACTCTACGGTCCTGCTCACGTCTACAGAGACTGACTTCGCCACTGCGACGACAACTGTAAATACCACTGCAACGGCATTCGAGACTGATACGGCTTTAACCACTGCCACTGTTAACACCACGGCTACTGCATTTGAGACCAACACAGCTTTCACAACTGCGACTGTCAACACCACAGCCACAGCCTTCCAAACATCAACTGTCAATACCACTGCTACTGCGTTTGTGACTGATACGGCTTTTACCACTGCGACTGTCAACACCACAGTAACAGCTTTCTCAACTCAAACTGTCAATGCTACAACCACTGCAACCGAAACCGCTACAGCTTTCACTACTACAACAGTCAACACTACTGCTACAGTCAATACCACATCGACAGCATTCGAGACTGACACGGCTTTCACTACCGCAACTGTCAACACAACTGCGACTGTTAACACCACGTCCACGGCCACAGCTTTCCAGACTGATACGGCCTTTACTACTGCAACTGTTAACACCACAGCCACAGCGACAAGCACTGAAGTTGTTATCCAGACAACACAGGTCACTAACACCACAACTGCCACTGTGACATCAACACAGACTGTCATTGTAACGGACACAACTGCCACCGATGTAACATCAACGGAGACCAGCACAGAGACTGCAACCGTCGATGCGACTTCTGTAGTAACTGGCACTGTTAACGCAACTTCCACCGTGACCGATACAGCTACCAGTACTGTTGGCGTATCCTCTACAGTTGTTGTAACTACTACTGTGACGTCCACTGTTGCTCCTGCTTCTGTCTCAAGCTCTAGCACGACCCCTACCTCTGCTTCCCCCGCAGCTACAACAACTACAGCTACGGTAGCGTCACCAGAGGGAACTACGACAGCTTCTGTTGCTTCGAACATTGCGTCTGCCCCATCTTCATCCTCATCAGCGGCCGCCTCTCCTTCTGAGCCTGCTTCCGCTGCCACTGGAGCAGCAACCACTGCTACCACCACTTCTGCAGCACCTGCGGGTACTACGAGTGGTGCTTCAGCGTCCACATCCTCCCCAGCAGCGGCCTCTTCTGAGCCTACTTCTTCTACTACCGGAGCTGTCGCTGCCGCAACGACCACCGTTACGACGAGTTCCACAGAAGCTTCATCGCCCACTGATGTTTCTTCTGTACCCACAACTTCTGCCACGGGAGCTGCTACCACTTCTACTCCCGTTGACGGCGCCCCTGTTGAGGACCCGACCACTACGTCTTCATCGGCTGTCCCTGCGGTTACCACTACGACTACTGCTGCCTAAGGCAGGACGGAACTCCAGTGACTGACTCTTCCATAGGCACTGAGTCACCCACTGCCTCAGCTCCTGATTAGACTACTTAAATAGGCCTGCTAGTGGTGGTATAAAGGGAGTCCATTTCTGCTTCGAAATTGATTTTCTCTTATTTTCCGAACAATAGCTGGAGGTTTGAAATAGACGGGCCATCCATAGTTTTATTTTCTAAAGGACCAGCATCACCATGGAGAGTGTTGAAAACGAGTTAGATGTGGCTAATATGGGACAAGTACGAGGACCATATCGGAAGTATGCTGAGTTTTATGTTACTGGTAAAATCAAGACTTTCATTAAGAAGCAATTTCTATAATTGAGTATAAGTTTGTCAAGTAATATGCATATATTGGGCTCTGTATCGCGTTGAATATTCTCATGACATATACCAAGTGATCAACATCGTTCCTCAGCATAATCAAATACCCTATTAAAATACTGAGACATGATACCAAAAAACAAGCATGCGATCGGCGATCTCACATATGAAACACCTGCAGTGACAAGCACTTCATTAAATCCAAGTGTCATTCAACCAGGAATGGGGTTGTCCTCTCACAAAGTGGATTGTGTAACTCGGCACTTTGAACATATGGGAAATAGGTTTCCAATCGGCTACCTGCCGATTAAGGGAGAAGGTAAAGTTTCCTGAGATCGCCGCTAAGTTGTGAGACGTTATCGAAGCAAGCGATGGCAAGGGAAGAGAAAAGGATTGTGGTTATACGACGTTATGCTGGGTGGACCCTGAATGAGTGTAGAGAGATATGTTTGTGTCATGTAATCCTCGAGAAAGGAGCACTAAGAGAGTCTCTCCTCATGATGTGTCAGTTATTTTCAGGTAAGCACCAGTGCATATAGAAAGTTGTCATCAGGGGTATCTTGCAACAAGAGCGACTATGTTCAATGAGGTCTCGTGCATGCTAATGTTTCAGTTGAAATCTAATATACTCATGATATCCGTATTATATCGGAGCTGCAATGCATGCCGATATAATGCCGTCTGTATGTCTCAGTGTGTAGCTTAAACGGCGCCTCATTGTTACCTCTCCGGCCGGGGCTTCAACAGTTTTGGGAGACCGGAGAGAGGCAGTCTGTACGATCATTGCCAAGATTCATTAACCAAACATACGGAAAGACGAACAGTCCGCAGCAAGATCATCGTCTTGCATTCTGTTGTGCTTCGAAACTACCAGGACTTCGGATTGTTCCCGCAGACATGGTAGGAATACCACAGAATATAACTTCTCATTACTGAATCCTCTTGACCTTTTCCAGCTAATGAATATTTGTAAGTACTACTGTTTCATTCGGTAAGATAAGTGTGTGAAGAAGATCACTAAGATTGCTATCATCTGACCTCGGTCGATCTGATATGTCCGATTATCGTTGACCCGTCGACCACTTCCTCGGTGATACTACATAAATATACTCCACACAAAACATCCATATAATCCAAAGAGACATGCATAAACTAGGATCTTTCCCGTCGACTCTTCTCGTTGTGCCATGACATCACAACGTAGCATCCCGTCAATGA
Organism: Fusarium algeriense; assembly: GCA_002982035.1. Classification (NCBI taxonomy): domain Eukaryota; kingdom Fungi; phylum Ascomycota; class Sordariomycetes; order Hypocreales; family Nectriaceae; genus Fusarium; species Fusarium algeriense. The sequence goes on from PVPY01000087.1 coordinate 5,974, forward strand.
TATGCACGTCAGTCTCTCTACCATCAACTCTTCGTGGGGGTGCATCTCGTCAGCCCGGAAAATCTCTCGAGCTCCCGCTTAGAATTACTGATATGATTGTCAGGACTTCTCAAAAGGCGGAAGGTCTGTTGTCGAGTTGTACAGAATATCGGGATCGGCGAGAATGAGTTTACCGTGTCGCGCGCAATCTTGTGTGACATTGTTTCGAGAGATAGGCATGGGGCTCATGAAGAGACAGTTGACAGCAACATCTTGCATTATATATGCAGAGCCGAGTTCTAGACTTCGAAAAGCGATGGTGGGTGGTAGTTGACCTGTTCGCTTCAGAGATAGGGGTTTGGTCTAGATGCTCATTGTTGATATTTCAAGGTTGCAATGAAGGTTCAGCATGGATTGCTTGTCTCCGGAAGTAATTGGCGGACATAAGCTTGAATTAGGGCCGAGTCTGATTATTCCCTATATGCATATCCCTATCTAGGTTGCTAGTGACAGGGCGGAATATGTTTAGTATCGTTCCAGTTCTCCAGCCACCACCGGCCAATATAGACTATGGCGGGAACAAATACATTCGATAAGAGGGTCTCGGAGGTCGTTATGAAATCTGACAGTATGTAACATGATTAATAAGTGAACACCTGTGATCGCTTCATAATCAATAACAAGAACTTTAACTAGATGCGACCTACGTTTCATTCTCCTGCCAAAATGCATATGTCATTCTCACTTTCACCTCCCATGGCCAATCTGGCGTGAAGAAACAAAAGAACCCATCACACAAGGTCTGACTTTTTCAGTCGGATTTTCAACGATAAGAAGTAAGATGCGTGAAGATTGGGTGACATGTAATGCTATAGGGCAAATGCACAAGAAGCTTATCACCGCCTAGATGTCATTTGGCAACAAAGATTCTTCATAATGCAATCAAAAAACATGTCACATCAGCTGATATGCGTCAAACAACCTTCGGACTTGGAAGAAAGCGCGAGAGCGCGATACCGAGGCCCAAAGTCCGGTGAGATTTGTCTGATATGAACATGCTCAAACTTGACCAACGATCGTCATGAAAGATGCCGAGGGTGGTATCCACAACGAGTAGCCTTGTAAATTGTCATCCTCCAAAGGAAATCTTCCGAGGGGTTGAGTAATAACTCCTTTTTAGAAGTTTTTGTGTTGCGTTTCGATACCAAAAGCCGTTACCTGCCTAGTCGAGTAATCGTGGAATGATCAAGGCCTCATGTCAGCAATGGCACGGACGCCGTTGCCGTTGATTGATCGGTTCATAGGGCTGAGCGAGTAAGCTATGCTCTGGCCTCGCGGTTTAGCCCCTGTTCCTGCGGCTTTCTCATTAGTCCTTACCTCTAAAAGGTGTAAATATATCTCCGACTGGTTCCCACGCCAGGTTGTGTCTGGCTAGTTCTTATCCTCAACCTGACTAGTTTCCTATCGGTGTGTTGATACCACTCGGAAACACTTCCAAGGCCGGCAGAGAGACCCCCCATGTTGCGTCAGACCGGCCCGTTCCCGCGTAAACCTCATCCGTTGTAGCGCGGAGAGTATTTACTCCGTCAATATGTAATGTACGCAATCCGTACCGATGTGTCAGGAAGGCCGTGTAAGCCGGCGGCCGGTATTTCGGCACAGACGAACGTTTGATCCCCACTAATGCTGATTCCTGGAAAAAGGTGGCTATGGCTTGTGAGAGTAAGACTGATGAGACTGGATTCGTCTTCACCTAGTCTGTATGTTGCTTTCAATTTTGTTGTGTGTAATCACTGAGTCGTCGTTGTCGTGTTGTAAATCGTCAGCCACCAAATTCCTCTAACGCAGGATCGATCCTTGGCTTTGTGGTGGCGGCCTCCAGTACCTGGATCCAATGTGCGCTGACTTACCCGACAGACTTCGGCCTGGTTTCCACATGGTGACCGTTCTTGTCGCGGGGAGTATGAGAGATATCCGTGACCATGCTCACAAGTTCTATCATTGAGCAGCATATCGTGTATGCAAAACGAGGACCTGACGCTTTAGCAACAAATAGCCAGTCTTGGCGTCTCTTAAATAGCACAAAATTGAGCTTGTTTGTTCATATGGTGCTGGTATGATTCAAACAAAACATTTCAAACCTGCTGCCATGGTTCCACGATCTTGTTTTCTCATAGAAGCTTCGAGAAGTTCAAGATAGGCTCCTTTTTGCTGTCAAAAACAGCCTCTTGGTCATTGTCGATGCGAGTTGTAATGGCTGCCGATCAGCATGCAAGGATCCCGCGACCAGATCCCCGTGTGGCACTCCAACACATCAATGAGGAGGGAACCGAGGGGGATCTTTCTGATTATCTGACAAAGTTTTGTGTTTGATTCCTCGATATCTCTCTCGTTTGTTGGTAAGGCGACTCCGTCAATACGATGCTTCCTCAATTCGTTTCCAGTCACACTCCCAATGATGGATACCTGACACGGGACGTTAAAGAAACTGTCGTTGAATCCGGCCTTGTTTGTACTGTATTACCCACAAATCTTGGCTTTGACTACATTCTCATTGAAACAATCTTGAAAGCCGCTACTTGCTCGTGATAATAGACTGCGCCCAGGGTGAGACGGCTGGTTCCACCATCAAAGTTTTTCGGTGAGCAGGCTTTGGTATCTTTGTGCTCCTGCTTACAGCTTTTTGCAGCGTGTTCAGCGTTACATCATTCCAACATTCCGCCCCAGTGCGCGGCTCTGTCATACTGAGCTACCTGCAGTTCCGACTGGTTAGACTTCAACAATGCTTCGGAATATCAAACAGTAGCTCAGCCTTGCTGTGTCCCAAGTATCTGCCCAATTGGAATACGAGCTTTGTTGTTTTCTCGTCTAAAAGATAAAGTCTTGGCCGGGAATTGAATTAAGCTTTTGAGGGGTTCAAGACAGCTCCTCAACCATGTAGCACAGGACATGGGGAAGAAGTCAAATTACTACTTCGATGCTCGAGTTTCGATGGCCCAGATCTCTGGACTCTCGAGATTCGAAACCAGGACAGGCATGAGGTGATTGATTGCGTATTCCTTGGTTCGCAGGCGATCTCTTCGACCATATCTCTAACAGAGAATTGTAGGCGTGTACAGAGTAAGACTGGCGTTGTAAGGTGCAGAAATGCCTGTATAAGGATGCATAACGCCATATTCGGTTCTGTAGCAAGTGTGTGAAACATCTGCCGGCAGTGCAATCTTCAGCTTTTCTGGCCCGCTCGGGCAAGGATGCGAACCACAAATTATCATAGGTTGTCGTTTGCTCGTGTATGCAAAAACGGAGAATCCTTGTCAAATCGCCAAGCATCGAGTCTCCAATGACGGGTTCATAGTTTGTTGATAAAAAATGAAAAAGGACAAAAGTACCAAGAGCTTGAAGTCCGAAGGTTGATGTGACGCAAAAGCTTAAGTAATTTTGAGGGCCGGTGTAAGGCACTTCGTGAAGGAGATGCATGGTCAGCTACTTCCATAAATTGAACTACCATAAATTTTGCAAGGAACTACCTTAGGTACTACCCTTTTCAAGATGGGTAAGAGGTACCTTCCTTTCATCCGGGCGAAGCTGACTGCTGAACTTGACTCACACATTTCAACCTCCATCAAACATTGACAGTAGAGTGCTTCTTCTTTGTAATCCTTTTTTGATTACAAACAATAGTATTAGATTAACCCCTTGTTAATACTTTAGCGCCAGTTTCCTGCAAGACATTTCCGTGCCGCCCATCGAAGCGGCACCCCCGAGTCCTGGGGCCACACACAAGATGTGTCGATACCAAGAACAAGGCAAAGGCGTACGGGGCTACCTTCAATATGACGAAAGTGTGTAACCTCGAGCCCATCGACTAAGCTCGCATGGATATACACGGATCTATCTGCTTGTACCAGCGGAGCTGACGGTATCGCGACCTTGATCATCATTATGCCAGCATGCAAGCCACTGTCTCGCCGTGGGGGAGACAAGACCTCCATAACTTCTTGAAGGTCAACCGATCTCTTGAAGCTTTTGCTGACTTGTTTCTAAAATAAATTCTCACGTAATGATATCGGTTGTCGTACCGGAATTCTTGTCCCCGGCAAGCCTGTTCCCCCTCTCAGACCTGTCAAATGACTAGATACATACAGTGCCCGGTCATTCATCTATATACTTGAAACCTTTTTTGAAGATTGATGGAACCCCAGGAACTTTGAACTTTTCTGATCGGCAACCAAAAAACGAAATGTGGAATAACCAGGGTAAAGAGGTTTGTTAGAAACACCACCAACCTTGAAAGAAGCATTGACTGACGGAAGGGAAACAGCCGCAAATGTGGTCTACGCACGACTTGGCTTGTGCACACTGCCGAGCACGAAAGATTAGATGTGGAAGGGAACGACCACAATGTGAAAGTTGCAAGCGAGACGGTGTTGACTGTCGATACTCGTCTCCCGGCAAGCGCGTCAACCATGTCAAACTTTTGTGAGTCTGGAAGCGCCATTTGGTTCCCCACAACTGGTGCACAAAGGCTTACAAACTTTTTGTGTTTCAGATGTCAAAACTTCGAGACACTCGAAGGCCAATTGCACAGTATCCAAAATGATCTCTCTGACTTGACATCACTCGTCAAAGGTGGGAACAGTGTGAGATCTTTGTCCCTTCCTGCTGAGGAATGGATCCCCGAGAACCATCCCGGGACGGACTGGGCGGCGATCCCTCACACAAACCGGCATATTGTCCGGAACACATCACAATCGCTTGATCGCTATCACGGCCCATACTCTCTCTATGCCCTTTGCAAGGAATTTCAAGATGATCCGTTGTTTTGCCTCTCAGACAACAATAGCTCAGGACAAAGTGCTGTTTCTGAGCAAATAATGTTACAAGAGATGATTAACGAGGCCAGCAATGAGCCTCACTTAGACATGCTGTCTCATCCTGTCGGCATATGTCTCCCGCCTCGACAATTTCTCAACCTTGTCGTTGGCCCTTTCTTCAAGAATGTCGATTATGCGACTGATGTTTTTGTGCGATTGAACTTTCAACCCCATATCGACCGAATCTATTCACAGCCTATTGGACCTTCAGACGAGGGCTGGGCCGTCTGCTTTAATGTCATTGTCCTTCTCGGTATCAAAAAAGAGCCCACAATCCAAGGCAATAGTCATTTCGTCCAAACACTCTTGCAGACATTGAAAATGGCCATTAATAATCCTCGAGTATTCTTAACACCAAGGCTTGTTAATGTGCAAGCACTTGCTCTTTTGGTAAGATATATCTTAGCTCTTGTTTTGAAACTTAGCTGATTGCCGGCTTAGAGTTACCTGGCCGAGCAATATAGTACGACTTCGCTTGCGGAATTAGTCTTCGCTCAAGCCTGTTTGTTGGCTCGTACGATGGGTCTTCATCAAAGCAATGCATCTTCCAACGATCTACCACCCGGAGACATATTGGAACGACACAAGGTTTTTCGATCATTATATATTAGAGATAAAAACATTGCAATACTCCGAGGGTCCACAGCCTGGCTACCAGTCTATGATTCAGGCATCGCCCCTTCCTTTGACGAAGCCGAAACCGGGGTACCCGACTTATTGGCCCGCCTAGAGTTAGCAAAGCTTCAAGATGAAGTTTACCAGGCCTTCCACGCTGCAGGTGCTCCCACTTTACACCCTTCTAGACATAGCCAGGTACTAGCACAGTTACAGCATAGACTGGAACAGTGGTCTTCAACTTACAGCATCATGCAGAGGGCTTTTACGTCCACCGAAACGTTCTCTCTCATGTTATCTTTCTTTGCAACGAGGATCTGCTTAAGTAAAGGCAATGATGATATGAGATCCACTCAGACTTTCAAGGATGCAAAAGCATGCTGTCTTGTCTTTTTACTGGCTACAACCGCAAAGCCGGATTTGCGTCTGTCCGAGACCTTGAAAGAGATACTGGGTCAGCACAAATCTCTTGACCAACCTGGCTCAAAAAAGGCAAAAAGAAACTCTCGAACTCAAACTGTCTTATCCGAAAATGATGATTCTGCAACATCAGCCCTTCCTCGGTTAGCTGCAACGTTCCCACTAGCGGCTGCTTTCATTGTTGCTAGAGGTATCTTGTTGCAGCCAATAGAAGAAGCGGATAGCAACCCTGGTCAGCCAGAAGAGGAAATATCACTTTTGGAGGCTCTCCGGGATCGATTTGCAACGGCTGCAGAGCAAGCGCATATTGATAATCTGGCCTTAAGTTTTAGTAAAGTCCTTAATCTACTTGTTCGGATAGTGCGCCAGAAACGATTACCTGAAGCAAACACTACCCCTTCTATGGCCTTCAACGAGCTGCCGAGTCTTCACTCAACAAGATCATCCAGCTCTCTACAGGAGAGCGTGGTGAGCTCCTTCAGAGATACACCACCAGGCCCCGAGAATTTCTCGACGGTCAGTTCCATCAGTGAAGCTGTCTCAAATTCTTCTCTTCTATTACCATTTACTCAATCATTGGAGGACCCCACCAACGGTTCACCATGGTTTGGCAATGCAGGCCAAGGCATTGGGCTAAGCAACACCCCTGTTCTAGTGGCCTGGCCCAGTCAACATAAGCGACAGTCTGAGGAAGCCGATCACCTTACCAAGAGACCAAGAATGTCATGTCAAGAAGAGCTTTTGGATATTACTGCGGCGTATCCTGATCATGTTTCACGTACCGAAGATGACTCTCTGTTCACTTTCGACTTTCTGACAACAGGAGCGGATATTTCTGTTTTCGATATGGAAGACTAGTCATTTACTCGATTTGTGTTTCTGCTTACGGAATAATTGGTGTTTCTGCTGTTTTAAGGCATAGTATTGAATTTGCTCTACTTGCCCATGTTCTTAAACAAGATCTTGGTGGAATTTATACGAACAAACATACGATACACTAAGACTTATTCCCGGTGCTGGGTTGACAGCGACAATAAACTGGTTATATATATCAAATTTCTTCCAATCTATTTTAATGATACTTCTTAGTTATGTTGCATGCTCAACTGTTGGATGGAAGACTATCTAAGAGCAATATCGATCGGGAAGTTGGGTGTTCGTCGCCGTCCATGTCCTGATACAAACACACTACGTGTGGCGTTCCACGTAAGAGGCAACCGTACCCTTGAACATTCTGCTGCTATGCTCTGCTTCCATCACGCTTCAAGTCCTATCACAAGCTAACACCAACATCGAGAGTATGATTCTGTTCAAAGCATTATTTCGCCTTGGCAGCCTTCACGCCACCAACGTTATTTTAACCTTGTTTTCCTGAATCTATCTCCAATTCACAATTGCCGCTGGGATCATGATTCAAGTGCGGATTGTTCATCTGACCCCGTGCAGCGAGAACAGCCTTGGATATTATTAATAAAGCAGCAGCTGTGCAACCCTTGTTCAGCATCAATCGCCTTGTTTTGCCAAGGCTTCCCGCATTTGAACTTGTCCAGAAGTTTCCAGGTTGTGGAGACTGCAGCTGTGAAGTTTTTTGCCTAAAGAATACGACTGGTCAAGATGCAGACCGATATACGAGGTGTTGTCATCTCAGGAGGTTGCTCTTGATGCCAAGGTTATTGTTACGGCAAAAGACGTGCCCAAACCCAAAAGGGTGGGAGCGGAAGGCATAATCATATTAACCAGGCACCCAGCTTAGTACCAAGGTTTTAGTCTCAAGTACTCGAATCTATAGGATAACCAAAAAAAAAAAAAAAAGAACCCACAACCAAGTCAATGTCTGTCGGATTGAGAGTATCACAACAAGGAACATGATTGTTAGCCACAAGCGAAATTACTAGAACCGACAAGCCGGCACCTGAGGCTCTTCGGAAAGATACATGCCTTCGTGGTACTAGACACCATCGCAAGTAGGGCTGCCGTTGTGTGTAACAACGACTCTCTGAAAATAGTCACGGCATGTGTTAAAAACAAGTTTTTCGAGGCCTTCACTCGCTTTTTTTGTTTGAGAAGAGTTTTACAGCAGGCGGTAGGAGTAAGACCTGAAGCGTTGTAACACGCACTGCATGCATGAGCATCACTGTTTAAGTACTATCCAATTTTATTGGGCCTAGTCTATCTATCTGACAGATGAGTACTTTCTATCTTTTGGTCATCAATGCAGTCGCTCGCTTGCAGAATCTTGAAGAAGTCTAGTTGGCTGCAGCGGGTTCGACAGCCTTCTTTCGTAGCAACAAACAGTGACGACCCCATTTTCTCTTGAAATTGTCTGGAATGAAGGACATATCAGGAACCCAAAGGGTCCTTGCGAGCAGATGTGTCTTGGCAGCGTCAAGGAAGGGCTCGCACTTGACGATTTGCCAGTTCTTCTCGTCTGCAATGTAGTCGGGTTCGTTTGGCGGCAGAGGGTCGTTTCTCTCGGGGTATTGAGTATCGACTAAGAATGAACACGCGGGAAGCTCAGCGTACTTGCCCAATTCCTCCTCATTGTGGTCATTCATGCCCGCCGTGGGAAGCCAAGTGCCGCTCCAGAAGCCGAAACCAGTCTCAGCTTCAGCGAATTCGCCAGGCAGAAGACCTCTGAACTCAGAGCGCACAAACTTGGCATGCATGTCCCGAGGTAGAAAGTAAGATGAGGGGAAGCGATACCACTCTTTTCCGAAGCAGACGGTATCCTCCTCACAACCAATGGGTCTTTTGCCGTCTGTGCCCTCCCATAGGGGAGAGTAAATCTTCATAGGTCCAGAATAAGCGGTCCAGATACCGTATACTCGGAAAAGAGCGAGATCAATAGATAATATTATAGTGATTGTAACCACCAAGAGCTTCAGCTTCGCAGGGATCTTTCCAGCAAGTGTCTTGGGATCGGAGTTGCCTAAAGCAGTCAAAATCATATGAAGAGAAATGGCTGCGTTGAGCGCGAGGAAAGGATAGGCCGGGTACATAAACCTCTCCTCCTTATGAGGTTGTGCACTGAAGATAGCCAGCCACATATAGAACGGAGAGAGGAACACAACAGTTCTCAAACCGGTCTGAAATCCTTGACCAGATGGTGAAATGATCTTCTGGAGGATGAAGAGAGGCAGGGCTGCAAGGGCTAGAACAAACCAAAGGTTGAAGTTCAAGGCCAGGTTCTTGAAGTAGAATGTCCAAGGTTCTGTCCCATATAGCTCTGGGCCATGATTTGATGAGAAGATGTTATACTTGACAATGTTCCATGGCACAGAAACCTGCTTCTTGTAAAAGAAGAGGTTCACAAAGTAGTCACCGGCCTAGACGTGTTAGACATTATTTTCAACGAGAGGCACAAAACTTACAAGAAGCAGAATTGCGGAAACTACGCCACGGCCAATACGGACAAATGCTTCCCACAACACCGTCTTATCACCGAAGGCAAGCAGAACGAGTTCCTCGAGCATAAAGGGCACGCAAAGAGCAGCAGCAAAGGGCCATCCCAAAATACCGGCGGCGGCGAACCAGAACATGCCCTGAGAAGTCTTGAGGCCCCCTCGCCAGTTCATGAAAGCTGCAGCTCCCAAGGTAACGAGGTACATGGCAAAACTCGATGGAAGGTAAGCCGTGCTTGCATGGAAGTTTCCAGGGCTGGCAACAGTTGCAATCAAGAAAAAGAGGCCAATTCGACTGTTGAGCGTGGTACTCGTAACCATGAAGAGGATCGTTTGCGTGAGGGCACAAACGAAAGCTAGTCCAAAGCGCACAAAGTAGAATTCGGCAACCTGCATATTCGGCGTCAATGGACCTTTTCTGTGTATTTCATTGTATAGAAATCACCTTGTTTGAGTGAGGAAATAGTCGGCGCACATTACCGACAATGGCGTGCAAGGCAATGTATAGCCAGCTGCGTATAGCATAATCTGGTGAATATTCCCACGTCTGAAGACCATAGCCATGGGATAAGTAATGGGTCGGCTCCCAGTAATTGAACGTCTCATCGCAATCTTGTATCGGAGCGAACCAGGCGGATACGAGAGCGGCACCGAAGAACCAGTAGAATGCAGAAATTGGTTGCATTGAATATGCGCTTGGAGCTCTAGAACGAGAAAGCTATGGTTAGTGGAGCTGTTGGGAGTGGGATAAAATAGTGGTAATACTTTTTCTTAGCATGACTAGCAGCTGGATGCACAAACTGCCGTTGCTGCGGCTGTTGTGCCGTGCTTGGAGCCATCGTTGCAGTCGATTTCGATTTCGACGGGAGTTGATGATGGTTTACAAGGAAAGGAATGTTGTCGTCATGTCATGGCGAGTGGGTAGAAGAAGTGTGGGTATGGAATTTGGAGCTTCTTTCAACAGTTGGGGAAGGCACCCTGCTAATAGCGCTACCTGCCTACCGCCCACTAACACTAACCCTTACCGAGGCGCGTGGCTCACCGAAGGTGAAGAAGCATGTGGAGCATGTGGTTTTGGGGATAGGATGAGCTAGCGCCGGGAGACCGGTTCCACTTTATTGTTCACCTTGATTTTTTTCTTTCCTACTCTAACAGTTTAGCGTTAGAGGGAAGGGTCTTTCAGCCATGAGGAAGAGGCGCTCTGAAACTTTCTGAATTCTTCATCTCAACTTTGCGCTTGTCGCATTCGAACTCGTCTTTTTAATTTCTCACATATTACCTGTCTCTAATAATCAAGAAGTGTCAAATATCCATCAGTTTCATATTATCGACTTAAAGCACAGCACCGATAACACAATATGTCCGGTTTTCAGATCCCCGGCCTCGGACAGGCCAAACCGAACGAGACACTACCACCTCTGCCTGCCGACGTTCTTGCTGCCGCCGCAAGCGCTCAAGATGCCGAGATTACAGATGCTGCTCCCACTGATACCAATGATCAGCCATCGGCGCCTACTGCTACAGAGACACAGCCTTCTGACGCTCAGCCAGCATCAGTCGCAGATTCAGATGCCATGGCTGTCGACCAACCCGAAAGCCCTCCGTCTCTTACAGGTGCCCTCGAGGCTGCCATCGGCGGTCTGAATCCTACGCGCGCTGCACAGGAAGCCCCCACAGCGAACACGGAGACCATACTGCTTCAGAACGATCAAGGCAACAACCCCGAATGGGAAGTAGACTCTTCTCCATACGAATCATCCTCAGAATCAAGCAGCTCTGATTCTTCCGACGAAGATTCCGACGATAACGAAGGTTACGAACTTTTGGGCGTGGAAGAGACTGCGCGTCTGCTCATGCAGGCAGAGGGAGGGTCTGACGACGAGGGTGATCGGGGAGCTACTGGTACAAGATCGACCCAGGTTAGAACAAAAAACGAGGTTGTTGAAGAAGTTATTGCCAAGCCTGATGTCACAATTACAGCCGAGATGAGGATTGAAGAGCTGGGAGCTATCGAACACATTGTGGAAAACATCATGCTTATCAAGGCCTTCACACCTGGAGAATACCAGGTGCTCGATTCTGGTTCTGTGCTCTGCACAGCTGAACGATTTGTTATCGGTGCTATTGCAGAAACGATAGGAAAGGTTCTGCAACCCATGTACACTGTACGCTTCACATCAGACCAAGATATCAAGGATTTGGGACTAGAGGTCGGCCAAACGGTGTTTTACCCTGTCGATCACGCCTCATACGTCTTCACCGAGCCATTGAGGAATATGAAAGGCTCAGATGCCAGTAATCTTCACGACGAGGAAGTTGGCGATGATGAGATGGAATTCTCAGACGATGAGAAGGAGGCCGAGTATAAGCGAGCGATCAAGCAAAAGAAGAAGGACAAGTGGAAGAAGGACCCTGCCAAGGGAGGCAAGGAGCCTCATCCTCTGCGACAAGAATCGCGACCGGACGGAGGTCTTCCTTATGACGATGATGAAGATGGTCCTTATAAGCCTCTGGCACGCCCACCAGGTTATGGTAGCGGCCCCTCCACAACCGAGACATATGAACCCCCATCGGGCAGGAACTTTCACCAGAGAGGACGACGTCGTGGCGATTCTAAGGGTCGCGGAGGACGTGGGCGAGGTTCTGGTCGTGTTGGAACAGGAGGTTTCAACCAGCCTAGGGATGGCTACTCGTTAGCTCCTCAAGGAGCTCCTCAGCACGCCCAACAAACTGCTCCTCCCGCCTCATGGGCCGGTGCTCAACCTCTCGCTCAAGGCGCAGCACCAGCAATGCCCAATTTTGGCTTCCAAATCCCTGGGTGGCCTCAACCACCAGCTCAGGGAAACGCTGCGGCAGTTCCTCCTCCACCTCCTGGGTGGCCAGCTGCACAGGGTCAACAGGGTGCTAATAGCGGGTCTTATGTCAACCCAGCTTTCTTTGCTGCGCTGATGTCGACTATGCAGGCACAACAGAATGGCCAGTCGCCCTGGGGACAGCAGCAGCAGCCTCCCAATAATGGAAACGGCCAGGGCCAGTGAACAATTTGTAAACAATGTGTGTTTGTAGGTCATCAGTGGCGCTCAGGCTTTTTCTTCATGGGGGTATAGACAAAAGGATAACTTACCTTGTGTAAGAATTTCATGATATAATTATACTCTTTCTGAGTCAACATGTGACAATCCGCCAGGGCATAATTCAGAGACTTTCAAACAGATGGTCTTATTCAATGCTAGCTATGCGTGTATCTTCGTATGCAATCCGTCGCTCATGATAAATGATTCGAGGCAGTCGTCTCAGTAAGGAGGCAGCTGCTCTCTAAGCATAATTCCACATTACCAGTCATTTACAGGTCGCTCCACTTCTCCTCAGTCTTATCAGAGAAGTCGTAGAAACCCAGCTCATAAACAAGACCAAGAGTCATGCGAGCATGCTCAAGCATATGATCGAAAGACAGATACTTAATGCTATCATCGGTACCGTGAATATGAGGGTCAGAGTACTCAAAGGCAGACTCGATAACAAAGGCTGAGGGGTAGCCAGCCTTAGAAGCAGAAGCGTGGTCGGAGCAGGCATAACCGCACTTAGTCTCGACCCAAGGAATGCTGCAGTACTGGAAAAAAAGAGTTAGCATAAGAGTATGGGAACAAATCGAGAAAAACATACCTCTTCAACAACGGTCTTGATAAACTTAGTCAGGCCGGGATCGACGAAGTCAGTAATGACACCAACGCTCTCGGGCTGACCGACATCAAGAGTCTTCTGGACATAGCCAGTCATATCTTGCTGAAGCATAGCCTTAACATCACGGCCATTCTCCTCGTACGACTTGAAGATAGCCTGGCTTCCGAGCAAACCACCCTCCTCAGCTGAGTACCAGTGGAACTCAATGGTATTAGGAGCCTTGCCCTTAACAACATCCTTAGAGTTAAGGAGAGCGCGGAAGACCTCCATGATGGTGACTGTGCCACTACCATCGTCGTCGGCACCTGGAGCGGCGAGGATGGATGGAAGGAAGAGGTTGATGGAATCTTGGTGAGCGCCGATCACAACAGTGCTGTTGGACTGGCCAGGGATGGTCGCAATGACGGAATTTTGCTTCCATGTGTGAGGGAAGCTCTCGGCGAAAACAGTATCCTCAGCGCCAGCGTCCTTGATGATCTGGTTGACCTTCGCAAGAACCCAGTCGGAGGACTGAAGGCCGTAGTCGGACTTGAAGTATCGAGTATGGAAGCTGGTCAATTTCTCGAGGTTGGCCTGCATGTTATTCTTTTCGAGGTTTTTGGAGAGCTCCTTGACGTCGTCCTGCTTCACACACTTCTTAGGGAACGTGACTGTGCTCTCAGCGTTGATGCCCTTGGAGCCGAGCGAAGGTGTGTCGGTGATGTCCATGAAGTTTTGGCCATTCTATTGAGTGTTAGTAGCTATTTTAAGCTATGAGTAATGATAATGGAACGTACACGGCGCATCTCCCACTTCTCCTCCTCAGTCACCCATTGCGTCTTGCCTGGGGCGGTCTCAATCAAGAAGAGCTCGTCGGGTTGTAGAATGACGTTGTCGGCCTCGGCAGTTTCGATAAAGCGAGCAGACACGGCAGGCAGACAAGCCGCCAGGAGAGAAGCCTGTGAGAACTTCATTGCAACTGTAGATGCGATAATTGAGACGATGAATGAAAAAGAAGATGATGTTTGGGAGAGGTTGTTGAGAAGACGCGTGGAACTGCCTGGAGAGATAAGATCCGAGGCAGGTACCATGGCGATCACGTAAGGTAGATACTTGCCGCTTTGGGACATAGCGGTCATGGCTTGGTCGTGTGATTGCCCCGGAAGGTACGGTGTGGAGATCCGGTTGCCATGAGGGAGGGGCTACCCCAACGGTACCTGCTTCTTATCAGACAATGATGCATTCAAGCCAAGATATGGCTCTCTTCCTGATCGATAACATATCTCTCATGCATATCAGTATTTCTCCTTATAAAAACTCGACACTTCTCTGAGTAGCCCAGTATCCAAAGCTATATCTTGAGGTCCCTACGTTATCTTTTAGGTGACTTTTCGGTTACCCTGATTACGTCTAGTTAGCGTAAAGCATCAACACATCATGAGAGCTTCAGGGTGGCTTCGCTCATAACAGTAAACTCAAAATCAAGACCTGTCGGCAATTCTCTAACTTTCGGTAATTTATTAGTTCATCTATCCTGAATATAAGATATCTCATATGCTAAGAGTTATCTGGGGAAAGAAACACATACTTCAGTAGCAAAAACCCAGGTTGACTACTGGCGAGAACCAGCTATCATGATTGATAAGTAAATTAGCCATAACGTAGTCTATGATCCTAGATGCCTTTCCGGTAACCCAGCCACAATATAACGTTCTGTGGTGTAAAAGAAGGCACCTAAGAATAAAAAAGAGATTTAAACAGTTTTTAGTTGTCTCTTATTAGGTAACTACTGGCTGTATCGAAGCAACTATGGGCAGAACGATCTCTAGCCTATCCTGCCATCCGCCCGGTTTCTTTTTAGCTATCATGACTACGATATTTACGTTGCATAAAATTATTTCATTCTTGTGGTTTGATGAATAAGGTGACTGAATTCTGTAACGGTTTTAGACTGCTCCGTATTGTGTAATTCTTTGTTAGTCACAGGGGATGAAAGACACTCGGCGCCTGGTTCAATTGTCTTTGTTAAGCAAGACTTGTTCATGAGCGAGCAAAAATACCTTCAATCAAATGAGATATGTTTAGAATTAGAAAGTGCTTTATCTCTGGTGCCTATAGCTCATATAACAAGAAGTCTTTGTCAATCAGAACAAGACCTTCATAAAGACATAGATCATTGTTCACAACAGGTCATACTATTCCGCTCAGAATCACAACGATGAGAAAAAAGATATAACAGACGCTGTGTCTCTTCGGTTCTAAGCATGTTCAAACATTCGTATCACAATCCATCACAATTCTAGCAAAGCAAAGCTTTGTCGATACCCTAACCCATTTTCGAAACTATTTAGAACTACAATCACAATGCCGCCAAAGAAATCCAACCAAAACAACAACCCAAAGGGTAAGGGCAAAGCGCAGGCTACTACAAACCCCAAACCGAAGAGCAAAGCCAAAGCCAACGTTGCTGCTCCAAAAGTACCCAAAGTCGAGGCTACTGAACCCAGAAATTCCAAAATCACCTTGCGGCAAACTCGAGCCCGCTCCCGGTTGAACAATGCTCCTCCTCTGATGGAAGGTCTTGATAATCTAGATCGGCCGGTGGCCCCCCTCCCTGCAGAGCCTGATTTCATATCATTCAACGAGGTTGTTCGAAGGCTCGGCGGCACTGAGAATATGGCTAACAGGGAAAGGGCGAGGACGAAGATCATCCTACGTCGTGCAGCCGCTTCAGCTGCTGGTCCTTCTAACCCGAATCAGTCCTCCGGCCCAAGTTCTTCTTCGCGTCCTGCAGCTGGACCGGCCAACCTGACTCCATCCTCAAGTCCAAACATACACTCAGAACCTTCAGTTGAGTCCTCTCCAGCAGCAGCAGGTCCTTCTGATCAGAACCAGGATCAAAGATCAAGCTCAGAGATTTCATCCTTACCGTCTACTGAGCCCTCAACACCCGAGCCTCTCAGTCCAGATCAGCCTCCAAGCTCAAGCTCAAGCTCAAGCTCAAGCTCAAGTTCAGAGCCTTCATCCCTACCATCTACTGAGCCCTCGACACCCGAGCCTCTCAGTTCCAACCAGCCTTCGAGTTCGAGCTCAAGCTCAGGGCTTTCAACTCCACCATCTTCTGAGCTTTCCACGCCCTACCGTTCCAGTCCAGATCGGGCCCGGAGCTCAGCCCCAAGCCCAGAACCAGCATCCCTAGCGTCTCGGTCTATCCCATCGCCTCCATTAGCCGGACACTCCAGCATGATTCCATCCTCAAGTTCTAGCTCTAGCTCAGATTCAGGAGTCTCTATGCCAGATTCACCAAACAGAACTTCTCCACCCCCAAACCAGCAAAGTCCTGACACCTTGAAGGTGGACATGCTTGTTGCTGTGGGTCAAGAGCAACCGAGTAGTGACGGGCACGAAAGCGATAGCGACGGTTGTTCTGGAGATCCACCACATGATGATTCCGATGAGGACGGAGGTAGCAGTGGTTATGACCCATCAAGTGAGGACACGTCTGATAACACAGAATTCACTGGCTCTGAATCTAGTTCTTCAGATGAGTACAGTGACGACGAGAACGATGATGCCGCGGGTGGGCCATGCTCTGGGCCATCTGGTTTTGGCGGCCCCCGTGATCCTCCTAGTTCCTCTGGTCTTCCACTTGATGCTGGTTTTCCTGGCAACCAAGAGGATATCAGTGGGTATGAGGCCGACAATGAGATCGCTTCAGGGCGAGACGGCCCCGCGGCTGACCCTCTTAGCCCCCCTTTCGCTGAAGGTTCTGATTCAACCAACACACTCGAGGCTGAAGAGTCGGACGTTGGAATCAGTCCGACCCTGACAACCAGCGAGAGAAGCCCAAGTAACCGTTTGGCATGTGCCCCTGGATTCTCCTCGCCTAGGCCTGATGGTCAGCCTAGACGACCAAACCGTCCGGCAGATGTAATGCTTCCGCCCACCTATGTTGCTGGCTATAGTCAAAATGATAGCGAGGCGAACGACCGTGTTAAACAGCTTCGTATCGGTCCCGAAGAACATGGCGAAGTCTTAATGCAGACCGCTCAGCAAGCCATCCAACAACTGGAAAGTTTCCCCACCAGTTCCGACGGTGTCATTGGGAAGCGTAAGCGATCTAGTGACGACGAGGATGCTTCCGCAGTGGGAACGAAAAGGCGTCAATCTTCGTCACCGCGCCTGACTATTGGGACTTCGACAACCACAATCACAACCACGCACTCTTCCGTTGTGTCGAGTCAGATCGCTGAGTCTCAGCATGATGCCCCTGATGCCGCTGGTGATAGTCCCATGGTAGATGTCACATACGCAAAGATGGCCACTCCTAGGGATGGCCTATCTTCGGGTGAACTTAGCCCGCTCGTCATGCCATCTTTGGATCAGTGAGTTAAGAATCAATCCCTTTCACAACCTCGACTAACATTCTAGTGAAATCCCAGATATGTACGGCTCTGGTCTGAGGGCTCGTCGCCATTATGACTGGTACGAGCAGTGGCATTATGTCGGATACGAATGCTACCACGTTCATCCTTGCTCTCATAACCCAGGGAGAGAGTGCCACGATTGCCATACCGAATGGCACAAGGCTTGGGCTCGGTTCTTCAAGGCCGAGGACCTTCTGGAAGAAGCAGCTGCAGACCCTGAGAAGTATTTGAGAGAGACAGGCCTGGATCTGCGCAAGGACTTTATGGGAGCCTTGTTGCAGGGCGCAACTTGGGAGATTAATGCACCTCACCTTCAGCCTCCCGCCGGCGGGAAGGTTCGGATTCATCCTACACGAACTGCGAAGCATAGGCTAGCCCTTGCTCAAATAGCAGCGCAGTAATGAATTGACAGTCATGTTTGGCGTTATGGTGTTACAGAGTTTAAAATAATGGGCTATGTTTTGATTTGAAGGTTAGACAGGTATTATAGAAAATCGGCATAGAACAACAGTCGACTTACAAGCCGTTGCCTCTAATTTGCGCCATATATGTTTCTCGCCTTTTCGTGAATTCGTAATTCTTCGCTCATAGACTTGATGGAGGCTTATAGTCCCATATCCTCGTCGCTCGGCTCATCAGACTCGTGACCACCACCTTGTTCCTCCTCATCTCTTCGTGCTGCTTCTGTACTTGCGCCGAGTTTCCTCACGCCTTCTACCACGCCAATGACGAATCCTCTGCTCTCTGCAAGCTCCATAGCTCCAACTCCTCTCAAACTCATGACACCGTCGACTCCACCCTCGAGTTGGGCAGTACTCGACCGCATCTTTGCAGCCCGGACTTCTTGTAGATCGCGGAGTAATGAGCGTACTTCTGAAGAGGACGCAATGTCGTCTGAGGCATGGGCAAGAAGCATTTCTGCTGCTTCGAACCAGTGATATGGCAGGGCACCTGAAGGCGCATCTGACGTGCAAGATGGAAGAAACGGCGGTGAAAGTACGGTCTCGTCATCCAAGAAGGGATCTAGTCTCCTAGCATTTCCTTGACTATCTGCTCTCGCCGGTGGTGGAGGTGGTGGTGCCCATCCTTTTGGGTCGATTTTTGTCTCGTGATGAACAATATCGCGTAACGAATCGGGGTGAAGCCAAGGAGGAGGAACAATATTCGCGCGCCGTTGCTTCTTTAAGAGTATCGCAAGCCATAAAGGTAAGTTACTTCGGTGCGGTGGTCGGAGAGTTGGTGTCGTTCCCTGTGTACCAGGTCAGGTCAGCGGCGAGTCGAGCTTGTATAGACGCGACAGGGACGCGCTCACCGATAGAAGATCAATGCTTTCGAGACGTTGGCGAGGAACGACAGTTACAAGTTCCATTTCACATAGAAATGCAACCTCAGAGGGAACCAACCCTGAAGGAAGCGGTAAGGCCATTTTGGGTGGTCCAATGGAAGTCTGGTTTCTCGAGTTGCAGGATATAAATTGGAGGTTTCCATAGAATGCCCTCACTACTAGGGAGCTTCTCAGCGTGTCAGTATCAACCCCACCACTAGAGCTCCCTTCAGCAGTTGAAGGATAACATCCAATCCATAGATACCTACTACATTTATATCTTATAACAAAATTCGAACCATTTCTCTAATTTTTTTCAATTATATTTTCATATGATATACTTTCTGATCAGATAGTAACTGAGACCCCAGCAACAATCTCAATGATAGTAGTCAGCTCTATTCTACACTATTCTCATAACTTGTTGTGCTACAGATATTGGATATCGCTATGATCCATGCCATCCAATTGGAGGTTCTTTTTCTCTCTCCAAATCGAATTCCCACGGCTGTCTACCAAGGTTGCAACCAGACTTACAACCGTTCTGTCCGCTCTAGAACTAAATGAAGCAACGTCTAGGCCAGATTAAATTAAGACAAACCAATGCAAATCCTCTAAACACTTCAAGTACATGATTTTTACGAAATCGAATGATATCACCGGAGTCAGGAATGCTTGGCAATTATGGAGTATACTGGTATAAGACTCATACGGCGTGTTCAGGGTTATGTTCAGCTCCACCAATGGTGCGGTGCGGGGCCACCGCCAGAAGGGCGTGGAACTGAATATCCTCTTGGCATCCAATTCATGAGGTATAAGTAAACACAATCATTGGAAATTATTTTCATTTCACGAATATGAAAGCCTGAAAAATCGGTACAAAAACCTCTGATTTTGAACACACAATTGCAACTTACACAATGGCATCAACTGAAAATCTACCCCCCGTCACCTCCCCCTCTCTTATACTTACAAACCCCACCTCCTCTGAGAGAGAGCTCCTATGGAAGGGCACTCATCCCCATTGGGGAGGCGCCTTGTCTATGGAGGACTATGTCTCCAGAGAGTACGATAATCTTGAAGCTCCTCTATCTCGAGATGGTGGTGTAACGAGTTGGATCCTCACTGATGGAAATCAAAAGCCAGGTGAAAGACCCCTTCTTTCATCCTGTGAGACATACAAGAAAAGAGCCTTTGTTCGGACCAAAGATGGAAAAGCAAGAGATGGCACTGCTCACGGCGTGGCTAGTGTCTTTACATTCCCTGAATATCGAGGAAAGGGTTACGCCAGAAAAATGCTGTCCTTGCTGGCAGATGAGCTGAGAATCAGACAGCAAAAGAATGAAGGGGCTGCTGATTTCTCTGTCCTCTGGTCAGATGTAGGACGCGATTTCTACAATAGTGTTGGATGGAAGCCTTTCAGGAGCACTTATCTCGAGTTCCCCGTTACCGAGTCTGAGCCAACTGCCGATTCATCCCTGAAGCCTATCACTTTCGACGATATTCCCAACCTAGCAGCTCGAGATGAGCAACTACTTCGAGAGCGAGTTTCAGCATCTTCTCAAGTCAGCGCTGCCATTATGCCCGATATCACCACTATCAGGTGGCATATCCACCGTGAGAACTTCATGTGCAAGCACATTTTCTCTCGCTCACCAACTGTTCACGGTGCTGCCTACACTCCGCCCGATGCTCCCAACTCAAGAATCTGGGCTATCTGGACTTGCAGCTTCTATGGAATGCTTGATCAGCCCGAAAAGAATATTGTACGTGTCATGCGCTTGGTTGTTGAGGATGAGAGTATCTCGGATGAAACACTTGCCAAAGGCATTCAGGCCATCGCAAGCTTCGTCCAGAGACAGGCCAAAGAGTGGAAGTGCTCCAAGGTTGAAGTTTGGAATCCCGAAGATCGAGTACGAAAGGTCACTGAAGGCATAACATCCTTAGGAGCCAAATTTTGTGTTAGAGAAAACGGCAACATTGCTAGTCTGAACTGGTTCGGAGACTCTGATCAAGAAGTCGACTGGGTTGCTAACGAGAGATTTGCTTGGTGTTAAATTCTAACATGTATTCGTTCGAGAAAAGCACAAAAGCAAGTAGCAACGTGGTAGAAAGCCTGATTTAGACCAACGAGATTTCGATAAATATCATCGCTACGATCTATCTTCTTTTCTAAGTGTTTTCCATTCCATGACCAGCCCCATCCCATTTTCATGATATAATCACATTCACATCAAGCCGTAAACAATCACACTGGTGTATCATAAACATGCCAGGTCAACGCCTTCCCGCTCCCTGACTATAAAAATTCATTTCAACTCCTTAGTAGCTTCGTCCGAACATGGTCCACTTGTCGGCGTTACCCTGGCACTCGGGGTTGAGGCACTTGGTCTCACCAGGGACAATACCCTCGGGCTGCTCGAAGGGAACGCACAGACTCTTCATGCCCATAGTGGCAAGCTTCTGGTTCTCGGGGATATCGGGCTGGTCCTCACGAGTGGTGAGTTCCTTGATACGGTCCTCACACTTGGGAGCGCCGCAAAAAGGAATGAGGACAACGTTCTTGTTGTCAAGAGCGGGAAGAACATCCTCCCACTTGGTGATCTTGAGACGGTGCTCTCGGAAAGACTTCTCAGCCTTGCTATACATGTCGGCCTGGATGGTCTCGAGGAGCTCCGGGATCTTGGTGGCGACGTCGGGGATAGCAATTTCTCCCTTCTCACCAGTGTCACGTCGGGCAGTGCTGACAACGCCCTTGGCAGCATCCTTGGGTCCGAACTCGATACGCAGAGGAACACCCTTGAGCTCCCAGTCGTTGAACTTCCAGGCAGGGGTATAACCCTCTCGCCAATCCGAAGTGACACGGACACCAGCCTTCTTGAGGTTGGCTCGAATCTCCTCAACCTGCTCCTCGTGCTTTTGTCGCTCCTCGGGGGTAGTCTTCTTGGTGATGCCGACAGGGACAATGACAACCTGAGTCTTGGCAACACGGGGAGGAAGAACCAGACCCTTGTCGTCACCGTGAATCATGACCATGACACCAATGACACGGGTTGAAAGACCCCAGGAGTTTTGCCAGACATGAATGTGAGAGCCCTTGTTGGCGGGATCCTCAACAGTGATATCGAACATCTTACTGAAGTTCTGGCCAAGAGCGTGAGAGGTAGCACCCTGAATACCACGGCCGTTTGAAGGAATGTAACCCTCCACGGTGGTGGTGTAATAACCACCAGCGAACTTCTCATTCTCGGTCTTTCGGCCACGAACGACGGGAACAGCCAAAAGCTTCTCGTAAACGCCAGCATAAAGCTCAAGAATCTCCAACACCTCAGCACCAGCAAGCTCCTCAGTCAAGTGAGCGGTGTGACCCTCCTGCCACAAGAACTCACGAGTTCGGAGGAAAGGAGTTGTTTGCTTAGCCTCCCAACGGACGACAGAGTTCCATTGGTTGAGGCGGAAGGGGAGGTCTCGGTGACTGCGAATCCACTTGGCATAGTAAGGGTACATGACGGCTTCGGAGGTTGGACGGACCGCAACAGGAACCTCGAGGTCCTTGTCACCACTGGATAACTGTCAATTAAGGTTCATAAGAGCAATGTGGTTTGTATGAGCATGCTTACGCTTTGGTGACCCAAGCAAGCTCCGGGGCAAAACCCTCGACGTGATCCTTCTCCTTCTCGAGCGACTTGGAAGACAGGAACATGGGGAAGTTGGTCTCGTCAACACCCATCTCCTCAATGTGAGCCTGAAACCATTTTCGGATCTCGTTCCAGATGTGCATGGCAAGAGGGCGGAGAACGAAGAAGCCCGAGATCTCGGTGTAGTACTCGACCATCTCAGCCTTGAGGACGACCTCCTGATACCATTGGGGAAAGTTCTCGGCCTTTGACACTGTAATGCCAATGATCTCGTCTGCCTTCTTTCCACCGACGACGGGAAGGTTGGTCTGCTTAGCAGCCTTGGCAGCCTTCTCAGCAGCAAGACGAGCCTGCTTCTCGGCCTTCTTCAAGGCGCTCTTGGACTGTTCGGCGGCGCCCTCCATTTTGGGAAGATTCGTGTGTTAGCCGAAAGGTAATTGACAGGATAATATTAGAGGAATATAGTAGCTTCCAGGCAACCGAACAGTGGCTTGCGCGCCTTTAAAGAATCGAGAAGCAGAAGAGCGATGTTATCTCTGGAGGGGGGAAGAAGGAGAAGAAAGGCTTCGGGGTGTGAGTCGAAGTAAACGTCGGACGTGACTTTGTGCCCCGCAGTCGAGTGCAGGTGCGGTTGCTTGCCCCTCCTTCCCGCCCGGGCTTGACTCTCACGGCACCGCTAGAAATCTAGCCCAAAATTCGGGCCCAATGCCCTATCAGCCAATTACAACAGCGGTTGCTCAGCTGCATGGAAGTCCGATAACGCGGCAGGGGTCAGTTTTGGGGTTTGTGGGGTCCGTGCACCTTCTGTCAAGTGCCCTGGACTTCGGGTGGGTATCCGATTTACGCCCTGTAATCCAGCACACAGCAGCAGCTGGCACCTATTTCAGTCGGCGCCGGAATAACGCCAGCCTCCGACAAAAAAGTCCAGTCGAGGGGCACTGGAGCTTCACAGCTTCTGTCTACATACGGTAGCCTACTGGTAGAATTTCCTGACTCCATCCCCACGTTGACTTGACGAAGCCGCCTTTTACCGTCAACGTTTACCAATAGCTGCAGCAATGGCTTCCTTGTTCGAGCAGCCCCGAAACGGCACCCTTTTCCTGGGTGGCCAGAAGATCTCAGGTTCTGATATTAGAGACCAAAACGGTATGTCTGTCTATATCTTGTCCCGCCTTTTGCTACATGTTAGGGGGAAGTGGGGGGAAGCATGAAAGGTTGATATTGGATTTCAAATACGGACGAGATGCTAATACACGCTCAGTCCTTGCTACACAAGCAATCGCAAATGTTGTCAAGAGTTCCTTCGGTCCCAGCGGCCTCGACAAGATGATGGTGGACGATATTGGTGTATGTAACCCGGCCCTCGTTCTGCGCTCGACTATATCTCACTTTATCTTAGGATGTTACTGTTACCAACGACGGTGCCACCATTCTCAGCCTCCTCGATGTCGAGCACCCCGCCGGCAAGATTCTCGTTGACCTTGCACAACAACAAGATAAGGAAGTCGGTGATGGTACCACGTCTGTCGTTCTGATCGCTGCCGAGCTGCTACGTCGCGGAAACGAACTCATGAAGAACCGGATACACCCTACCACTATCATTACAGGTTACCGACTTGCCCTACGAGAGGCTATCAAGTACCTCAACGAGAATGTTAGCATCAAGGTTGACGACCTGGGTCGTGAATCTCTCCTTAATATTGCCAAGACTTCCATGTCGAGCAAGATTATTGGAGCCGACTCAGATTTCTTTGCCAACATGGTTGTAGATGCTATGCAGGCTGTCAAGTCCACCAACAACCGAAACGAGACCAAGTATCCCGTCAAGGCCGTCAACATCCTAAAGGCCCACGGAAAGGGTGTACTGGAGTCTGTTCTGGTTAAGGGATACGCCTTGAACTGCACTGTCGCCTCGCAAGCCATGCCCACACGGATCCAGGATGCAAAGATTGCTGTTTTGGACATGAACTTGCAGAAAGAGCGCATGAAGCTTGGTGTTCAGATCACTGTTGACGACCCTCAACAGCTTGAGCAGATCCGAGCTCGTGAGTCAGGCATGATTCTCGAGCGAGTGGAGATGATTCTGAAGGCTGGTGCCAACGTCATTCTCACAACGAAGGGTATTGACGACTTGGTGCTCAAGACTTTCGTTGAGAAGGGTGCTATGGGTGTGCGACGCTGTAAGAAGGAGGATCTTCGACGAATTGCCCGAGCAACCGGTGCCACCATGCTTAGCACACTTTCTGACCTTAATGGCGACGAGAAGTTTGATCCTTCGTATCTAGGATATGCCGAGGAAGTTGTCCAGGAGCGCATTTCTGACGATGAGTGCATTTTGGTCAAGGGCACAAAGGCCCACTCCTCCGCTTCTTGCATTCTCCGTGGCCCTAACGACTTCACCCTAGACGAGATGGAGCGATCAGTTCATGACTCATTGTGTGCTGTTAAGCGAACTCTCGAGAGTGGTAGCATCGTTCCCGGTGGAGGTGCCGTTGAGACTGCTCTCCACATCTACCTTGAGGAGTTTGCTGGTACTGTCGGCTCCCGAGAACAGCTCGCCATTGGCGAGTTCGCTCAGTCTCTTCTTGTTATTCCCAAGACCCTGGCTGTAAACGCCGCCAAGGATGCCGCAGAGCTTACTGCCCAGCTTCGATCAAGGCACGCTCTGTCACAGCGCATCGCTGAGGGCGACGGCAGCGAGGATGAGAAGACCATTGCCAAGAAGAAGGGCTACAAGAACTACGGTCTTGACCTTGCCAAGGGCAAGGTTGTTGACGAGATTAAGATGGGTGTGCTTGAGCCCAGCCTCAGCAAGGTTCGACAGCTCAAGAGTGCCGTCGAGGCCTGCATCAGCATCATGCGTATCGATACCCTGATCAAGTTGGACCCTGAGCAGAGGGAGGATGATGGACATGGTCATTAAGCTGAAATGTAATGAGTTCGGATTGTCAGGTATAGAATTAAAAGCTTGGGTGTCCGTTCATGACTGAATGTTTTTACTCATGATGTTGTGTGATATCAAGTCTATTATAGGACGGGGTGCATATGAATGTACTGGTATGTAGATTGAAGTAGATAAAAGTGATTACAGTTTGCCAAGTCTAAATGATTGGTTTTTGGCTATTTGACTCCCTTCACTCATTGTTGACGTTGTAGTTTGCTGGATGTTGTGGATCAAGTTACGATAGTCATCCACTATAGTTCTCGATCTGACAGGGCTGAAGAGCCTCTTCAAATAGCGTTAGAAATGCGATCAGAATAGTTGTAAATCTCGCTGGTTAGACCAGAGTCTTTTACAGTAGTTGTCGTATCAGCAATGTACTCACACTTCACATATGTAGCTCATTTGGATAAACGCAATGAAATTCAATTAGTACAACACCTCGCACACGAGATGCATCTTGC
The DNA here is from genome assembly GCA_002982035.1 of Fusarium algeriense. NCBI lineage: Eukaryota > Fungi > Ascomycota > Sordariomycetes > Hypocreales > Nectriaceae > Fusarium > Fusarium algeriense. The sequence continues at coordinate 31,717 of PVPY01000087.1, forward strand.
ACTCAGTCTCCTACTCTTATCTTCCCCTCAACCCCCATTCTTTGAGCCTGTCGACTGAAATCTTTCCTAGGACGTTTTATTTTTATACAAATGGACAGAAAGGCCACGTCTAAGAAACAGCAAACTTGCGCCCACCCAGGGGCCTCGGTATGGGCATGCGTGGAGTGTGTTGTGTTGTGGTCCGCCCCGCCAGTCTAATGCGCTACCATTCCCCTCTTCCTTCGTTTCTCCGTCATAAAAGATATACGTTTACATGGTCCGCTTAACCGACAACCAGCTTGCCATCCTCGGGGAAATCATACTCGGGAATCTCGAGGTTGAGAGGGGCGGGACCCTTCCTTATTCGGCCGGAGATATCGTAGTGAGAACCATGGCAGGGGCAAAACCAACCGCCGTAGTCACCAGCCTCGCCAATGGGGACACAACCCAAGTGGGTGCAGACACCTGAGGAGCCGTTAATATAGAACTTCAGCATGCCATTCTAGTTGTCGAATTCACGTACCCAACATGACAAGCCACTCAGGGTTCTTGACACGGGCGCTGTCCTCCTCGGGATCTCGGAGAGAGGAGATGTTAACCTTGTTCGCCTGGTCGATCTCGTCCTGGGTTCGGTGTCGGATGAAGACGGGCTTGCCTCGCCACTTGATGATAACCTGAAGAACCATTCAGCAATGTTGCCTCATTATGCTAGACCATATCCCAACTTACGTTCTTGCCCTCGGGGATAGAGCTCAGATCAACCTCAACCTTGGCCATGGCCAGAACGTCGGCAGAAGCAGACATGTTGACCAGGAACTCTGTCATTCCATCGTCAGTAACCATCAATTGACCACCCCGGAGGCCATGCCAACTAGTTGCAACACCAATTGCAACCCAATGGCAAGGCACCGGACCTCGAATCGGATTTCAACCCACCCTGAACTGTGCTCTTGGCTCCAGCAGCACTGATAGCACCGAGAGCACCAACCATGAAGTACGAGTAAAGCTTGTTCTTTGTCTCGTCGCCCTTAGAGACGTACTTTCCGAAGTCGGGGATGTGAGAGCCCTTGGTGTCGCCCTGGAACTTGAAAGGGCTGGAGTATCCGGAGGCGGACGCGCTGTCGGTTCGAACGGCGGTGGTGCTGAGGGCGCGCACGGCAGGGACGGCTGGCTTTGCAGCCGTGCGCAAGCAGAGACGAGAAGCGGTCGCGAGGGTCGCCATCGTGAGGATCGTGGGGTGTGGCGGTTGCGAGGGTGAGGGCGTCGAAGGGAAGGTTTGAGGTCTTTTCCTTGGTGGTGATCGGCTGATGATGCTTTGCCGAAAGTTTTGGCTGCAAAATGTGGCCTCAGGCTGCCAGATCAAGTTGAGCTCGGAAATTGGACACTCGCTATTGGTCCGGTCACTTTCGGGTGGGGTTTCCGGTCTATCCCGGGCATCTGGGTTTCTTTCTTGCCTCTACAGCTTTCGCCTTGATAACGACTACAGAACTAAATGAACAGTCATTGTGACGCAAAATACTTTCAAATACAGTACAATATCAATATTAAACCAGCTCATTTTATCTCAGACCTCAACTTACAATAGTCAAGACTCAATGGGTTCATATTCAACATTTATGACTTCATAGTTTCCGACCAATCATCGTTGACCCGTTCGTCCTTGACACCTACAACTAACATCCATGTAAAGACAAGCCTAGCGAGAGCCAGGACAACATAAGTCCTTAAATCTATGAAACTATCTTAGTGCATCCTCCTCAGCTCTTCAATCAAGTTACGCATATCCTCGACACTTGGTCCCAGGCCTTCACAAACCAGTTCTTGCTTCCCTTCGTCCATATCCAAGAATCTCTCAACCATCTCCCCGTCTATAAATCGGAAAGGTCCCTCACTCTCTCGGTTTTCATTACGGAAGGAACGCCATAGCTTAAATTCGACATTTCCTGGAGCATGAATGTACTCTTCCATCTTTGATTGGAACGTCATGAGCAGGTCCTGGTATTGAGGTGCAATATCACCATAAAGATACAGCGAGCCCTCGGCCTATTAACTATTAGCATATGTACACTCTTGTCACAATTCAGCTGTTGTGACTTACCGAAGCAAAGAATGCTCGCGGGTGGACAATGCCATTTTCCGCTGGTGGGACATGAAGTTTTCGAATACGGTTGATCTGTTCACCAATATTCATTTCACTCGTAATCTCCAGTCGGCTTCGGTCTTGCTCTGTCGGAGCTTCCACATTTCGTTGCAGAACAACGAGATTTCCCTGTGAATCAGCTTCCAGCCACCTTTCTCCCTCAATATGGCAGACCGCAGTGGCCCAGAGAGGCTCAAAGTGGCGTGCCCGTTCTTCTAACTTCGCTTTGTTGCCATCTTGTGCCGGGATGAATTCGACTAGAGACAGTGACTGCATCAAATCGCCTATACCAATCATATTACCACATATGTCGAGATCCACGGGCAAGGCAGCTGGGCGATAAGCAGCGAGCTTTTGGAGCGAACCGGAGCTGCTTGTTTCTTGGGTGAAGCTGTACACAACAACTGTCTTGGACAACCCAGCGACAATATTGTCATCAATCATACCTAAACAACGGCAAGGGCCTTTCAGGTTATGAGAAACGATCTGGTGCGCTTGTCGGTTTGAATCAACTCCCAGAACCAAAATGCGGCCGAGAGTACCATTTGGATCTTGTACTCCATCACTGATAAAGCTCGTGCCAACAATAAATCTCTCGACATGGTTGCCGCCAACATCGGGGAGCACGGCCCGAATGACACATTCGACGATCTCAAGGCTGCTTGAAGCATTCAATGGGAAGGGGGGTCCAAGCTCCTTGAAAACGATCTCATCAACGAGCCTAAATGAACTCGAGACAACCTCTTCACTGCCGACTAACTCCTTCTTGATGGAACCTAGACCAAAGGCTTTCAGCCCTGGAGAGTAAGCCACTCGTCTGACAGTCTCATGGACAGGGAGGGCCTTCACATGCGTGAGTCTCTCCCGATCAACATGGCAGATTCGTATATGCTGGTCCGTGGACAGAATCACGGAATCGGGGAAGGCATGGGAATCAAAGGGTGCGACAAATGTGGCGTCGTCAGCGGTTGTTGCAGAGAATATGATGCGTTCTTCGGAGCTATAGATAAGACTTGCATGCTCAGTAGTCACAAAAACGTTCGATGTGCCATCTTCTTGCGGGAGTATATGTAGGCGAGCTGGGTTACTGCCCAGTGTCACGCTCTTGCGACCAGAGACAGAAAATCCCTTGGTGGATACGTTGAATGTGACCACACTACCATCTTCCATCGCGACCAAAAGTGTAGGACCTGATACATCAGGGGGGTGTAGTTGGACAAGCGCAATGTCTCTTGGAACTGTAGCACTGTCTTCGGTTTGTCTCATTGACTCTCCATGGAGCGGCTTCAAGGAAGCCATATCAATCAATGATATTTGTCCGGATGACCACCAGCCAACTACACCAAGATCTGGTGGGTCCCGAGCGGCATGTATGCATGATATTTGATCCGGTGGTGAGCCGGAATTATTCAGAGTTTGTTGAACGTTAACAGCAAGATTCTGTAAAAGGTTCAATGAAACAAGAGACGTTCCGTCGACTGAGAGCAATGCCCATTTGCTATTTGCTGATGCTCTTGTAATGGACTTGCCGCTTGGAACATCCCATTTACTGATTGTCGAGCCACCTTCGGGGTCGAGCAACATAACTGAATTGGGAGTGATCTGGAGCAATTGTCCACTTGGAAGATTTGACGCCAGTAGCGTCTCAGTGTCGAGTGACATGCCCTGGAAAGAGTAAATCTCTTCAATTCCACCATCGGGGTCGAAACTGAGAACTCTTGTCTCGGTGATGGACGAGACGACCAGGGTATCTACCAGGTCAGAGCCGTATGAACGGAGAGTAAACAAACCCCTGGTTCCCTCTAGCTCGTCAAGAATACCTCTGTCCTCAAGACCAACGCCGCTTCGGATACTTCGGAGACTTCCATCGCGATATGCGCCACAACCCGCCACTATTCTTGACTGTCCAGACGAAAAGGCATTACCAGCCTGAGTATCACCTTCTCGGTTGCCCATATCCATGATAGAGAAGTCAAGAATTGGTGCGTTGTTTGAAAACGACTGGACCAGTGTGGCTGTGTTGGTTTCGACCTCAATCTGGTAAAGTTGCGAATCGCCGTGGTGTGAAGCTACAAACAAGGTACCATCGCCAAGATATACCAAACTAGACGCCCTCGATGTGATGGCTGGTGAGCTGCCAATCTTGAGCGGCTCTAGCCTCATGCCCGTCACCACAACGCCGGTGGGTTCCAGGTTTGTGCCAATCGTTAATAGATCCAATCGTCCATAGTCGTCAGCTAACAAGTAGCGTGTACCATCGTACTCGGTCCAAGCTACAAATATTCTTGGATCCTGAAGGCCTGAAGATACACTTCTGTGTGTCAGGCCGTCAAAATAAGTAAGAAGAGTTTCTCCAATGACTAGAAGGCCACCCAAATGTGCTTTGGCTCCTTCAGTATTACGCACATGATAACGCTTCTCCTCATCTAGCGGAACAGGGATGAGCATTGAGGCGTACGGGTCGGGGATAGCGACATCGAGCTCTCTATCTTTATGTGGATCGAACTTGGAAACAGTATTTCCTTTGTCGTCGTGGGTTAGTCTATATATGGCCAACCGAGCTTCTTCTTGGTCCAACTGTGTCTTGTATAAAAATGCAATTGTCGGGTGGCCGGTCCGACTGTGGATGAAAGTGCTTGCTTTCATGAAGAGCTCTGTGAGTCTGACTTGATCGAGCTGTTCCAACTTGTTGGTAGAGCCCTTGCGTGTGGGCAATTTGAAAACATTCAGCACTCCTTCCCACAGGTGCATAGCTAGGAATCGTCCAGTCGGATCAACTAGACATTTGTTCTGACTTTGTGAATGCCGCATGTATGGCTCTGCCAGATCCTCGATAACTCGTTCGATGGTCTCTAGTTGCTTTGTTAACGGGTTCCAGACCAGGTTGAAGTAATGCAATCTATCAGTTCCGATAAACAACAGATCGGTCTCGGATCCCTTGGGTCGTAAACATTGTAGCATCGCTATTGTGCCGTGAATGAGCTTCGTCTGCAGACACACGAGGCCCTCTTCTGTTAGTCGCCATATTTCGAGTCGGTTCGCTTTCCTGTGAAGTCTCAATCAGCATTTACTCAGGGCGTCATCGAAAGTGTTGGAGCTCTTACGCTACAATCAAGTCGTCGATATCGGGGGAAAGCACATTCGCTCGGAGCGCATGACGTATGCTCGTAGCGCGGTGGATCGGTGCTACGTAGGCCATATCGTATTGTTCTTTGGGAAAGTCGCAGGTTTGTAAAGGAGAGAAAAAGTTGGCGGTGTTTGCCTCTTGTCGAGAGCTATCGAGGTCCAAGAGCTCTATGCAATGGGACTTCAGGTCGTCTCCAGGTCCAGGTGCGTCACTAGCCCCCGGAGTTAGCACGGATTATAGCGGATGTAGTGGGGTTCCTGCTGAAATGGGTTTCCGATCCATCCATCCTTGCCGTTTAATGGGGCACTAACACTTACATTACAGAAGCAAGGATGAGATGTCTTGGATATGTTCCTTCAATCATAAGCTTATCGTCTTTATTTGGATGGAATCATATCATTGGATTACGAGAAGTCAGACCAATCAACTCACTTTTGGAATGTTCCTCATTCAGTGACAATTAAAAACAAAGCGAGTGCTAACGCCATTTGCTCTCACCTATTCCACCGCGCCTTCTGCGGCGAGTGCCTACCTAAGTAAACATTGACAACCTCAAGTGAAGGAAGGAGCCGAATATGAGGCACGAGATTTAATATCCAAACTTGAACAGCCATTCGTATTTGAGCTAGACTGGGTCTTTACCGTATCTAACTTATAGTCTAATGGCATGCCCTCAGCATGAGTTCGACTACAACCTCAACTATCAAAAGCCGAGAAGTCGTCGACTATGCCCTCAAAAGTCAATGCTTCCACGATCACCAGAAAGCTCCATATAGGCTTCGAGATATTATTCGACAACTTCGAGACACAGCGGAATCGACAAAAGCTGATGGGCTTGTTGATCAGCCAGATTTCAGTGCAGCACCTTTGCCTCCTACGGAGCTCAAACTAGAACCATATCAAGATGATCAAGGCTACGAAGCTCCCACAGACCCTGAGGTCTCCCCTTCTTCGGTTTTCCCATTTCTAGGTCAAACAAAACGCTTTCGACTGCCGTCGGAAATGTTTGATACAGGGCATGATCTGCGAAAGGAACTCGCACAATATCTGCGAGATATACAAATCGCAAACTCTTGCAACCTCCTAAGCCAATGGCTTCCTTTGAGCCATGTCAGCATTGAGAAAGATGAAAGTCTCGAGTTACCATCCACAGTCTCGCGATGGCGGTCACTTGCCTTGCGTGAACTGGAATACGACGAACCAGTATTTGCTGGGCTTGATCTTGCTTCGATACATGATCAATCAACACTAACCGAGGCTTATGCGCCAAAACAGATCCGAGAGATATTCTCTCTGCATCAGGTAAGTCAACTTGAGCCAGCCCAGAACCTGGTCTGATTTTGTTAGCATTACCGTTCAAATCTGGAGCCAGTGTCTCCTCCGCTCTCTCCTGCCTCTGACTTAGACGAACCATTCGTGCCAAGCACAGAGCATATGGTGATCGATCTAACTTCGGAACCAAGTAGTCCAATCAACCCTGTTATTGAGGAGCTGGAATGGAATACGAAACACGGCTTTGTGGACTCCGAGCCTGTTGCGCCATCAACTATGCCCAGCTCTCCTCCGACAGCCAAGGCAGCTTTCTTATGCAATGCACCCAAGTCTTCAGACCTCAAAGTGGATGCCCCAATGCTACCATCTAGCACTGGCACAAGTCCCGTAAAAAGTGATATTACAGGAACTTTGGCACCCCATCTTCTGCATTCTGACGAAACACATCAATCTCCAGTCGAACAAGGAGGGTATTTCGAAAAAGCATTACAGGCCATCTTGGATGGCAAACACCACCAGACAAACCAGCAACTAGAACAAGAACGATTGAATCCAGAAGATGTCTTATTACGATTGCCCATACCCGCAGCCGACTTCCACTTACCCGATCCTGAGTGGAAATCTCATCTGTCAACCCCACAAGAGCATCTTAAATGGCTACAACAAACATTTCCCAGCACCTTTCATCTAGCCCGCTACGATGAGCTGAGTCGCCTCGGGGCGTCTCTTAAATGGACACCAGTTCCTTCTGGAAGCGGTCGAGTCTCATTGACTGAGACAGCAATTCGATTGGGACCTACTGCCAGAGAACTGCTAAGCCTAAGGCCATCCGAACTTTGCAGTCGTAACTATATAGCTTCCCGTCCCAGATTAATGATGCTCCAAGTCTTGAAAGATGAAGAGCTTGAACAAGATGACGCTTCAGTTGAGGTGCCTTCTCCATCAACCCAGGAAGACAATCATGTCATCTCTAGAGCTTCCCCTAAATCTCAGAAGTCTCGTGCTGCGCCGTCTTTGGACCATTTGCTGGGTTCCCGACGCCGCGTATCAGGGCGTAAGTCTGACGGCCAAGGGGAGAGTCTGTTGTTGGAGGCAACCGATTCCAGTGTGGCCAATAGTTTGCTATCCAGTTTTATACAGCTTCGACAACCAAAAAGGATAAAAAAAGCCGGCAGCTCCTCTCAAACTTCAGCAGCCTCTAAGACCATGCCATCTATAAACGATACGACAATGCCACCTACCATCCAAGAAGAGGTCCAGAGCGAGCTACAAGACGCTCCGGCTCCCAACTTCGACCTTCCCCTGGAGACTTGTCGTTACGTCGTCTCTTTGAACCTGAGTCGCAATATTCTCTCCTATATAGAGAAGCTCTGGCCACAGGTTGAGCTTATTGATCGAGATTTCTCGCAGTACAATACTGTTGCTTGGTCTCCTGGCTCAGCTCAGAGAAAAGAAATTGTTTCACCGTTGGCGTTTGAAGTGGATATATCCCTAAGCCCTGGTGCTGGCCTCATCTTGACTACAATACTGAAAGTGAAACAGAAACCTCTTCCAGGATCAACTACTCTTACACCGTTTCGTGAACGAGTTAGGCTCGTAAGTGAGAAATACGAATGTTTGTTCATACTAGTATCCGAATCGAACCCACTTGGAGAATATGTTGGGTCACCAACTGCCTCCGATGTATCCGGTTACGCCGATTTCGTACGTTTCACAACAAGTCTCCAAGCAGGTATCTCAACATATCTTGTTTCTGGATCTGATGAAACGCTTTCAAAGTGGACATTGTCGATCATGACTCGCTATTCCTCATCAGCAAATCAATTTGGACGTTTTCTTGACTTTCGTGATGGTGCGTGGGAGTTATTCCTCCGCCGTGCTGGTCTCAATATTAGCGCAGCGCAAGTAATAGCCGGCCTGCTGGTATCTGAATACGGCCAAGGCGGACTGGCGAGCTTTTTGAGTATGAGGGCAGAAGAAAGAGTTGGCAAATATGGTCAGATTATGGGAGGCAGGAGGATGCTAAACAATGTTTCGAGAATCTTGGACCAAGAGTGGGTGTGATCGATTACCCGAGACTATGTAACTGAACCACAATGTTTCTCGAAGGTTACAATGCTACTTCCGTACGACAAATTATGTACAATTTAGACATACCTTCTAATGCTGTGAATCTTCGCCTGTTGAAATTTACCCAGCCAGGAATCCATATGGTATCCTGTAAGTGTGGTAACTACAGTTTACAAATGTTGAGAAGCAGTTTTAAGCAATATCACATCGCAGCGCAACAGACTTATGCCCACCGAGCTCAGTGAGATCGCTTCTATTGCCCTATACGCATACCCATACTTACCGTCTACGCTTCTACGTCTAATCATGCAATTTAGACACTATTCGAGCTGGGTCAAATACCCTTAAATGTTCAAATCGTTCAGCAGACCTCCCACATGGGTCGCGGTAGCGTTCGTAGAGGCAAAGCGCCTTGTGACGTCTTTAGACCAACATAGACGACTCGGCGCGTCGGATTCGAAAGATTGACGGAGCGAGATTGGATGCCATAATAGTCAGAGATGGTGTGTGTGAGCCAGCGCCTATAAATTATTAGTGACGTCACTACACTTTCGATCATGATACTCACTTGAAGGCAGCGCTCTCATCGGTGCCGAACGAGTCGAATAGCATGCCCGAATCGACTGTTTCCTGCGACACTTCACGATGCGCATGCTTCCATGTCGCCTTCTTCTCCCTTAGCTCTCTCATGGCGCCGTTCCTACCGACGAACACGATTTCCTCATCGTCTGAGTCCATCTGCTCAGCCGCACTATCATGATCTTCCTCAGTAGCAACAGCTTTAGTTTCGGCCATGGCCTGTTGACTAGCCAGATATTGTCTCACAGGCTCCTCCAGAGATCGTACCCAAGTGCGCACAACAGGACTGCGCTTGGTCGCTTCGCGCAAGTCGCGAGGAACTTCACCAGCTCCAAGACCAGTAGCGCTTCCTGTCTTCAGCTGTTGCTTCTTGCGCTCAGCCAACAAACGTGCCGTCTTATCTTCAACCTGTTTGCGCACGCCACGATCCCAGAATTGAGCAAGCTGATACGGTACTCGGTGGATTGGATGCGTAGGATGGACTTCGTAATCGGAAGGCAGAGGCGGTTGAGCGTTCGGAACGTGCATCAAGCGATCTAACACAGTGAGGCCGACGATCAGTATGCTATTGCGCACTAAGAAGCGACTCCGGTTTGGAGTTGCATTGATAAACGCATACCATTCTCCCAGCGACGGCGCTGGCGACTGCCCTCCTTGCCCTTCAGAACCAATTCGCGCTTTCGCTGGCTGTCTCTCCTAGAAGGTGGACGTCTCAGGGTCGATACCGGGGCTTCGCGTTCATCAAAATTGACATTGCGCTCGGGAGGATTAGGTTTGCCTTTGACGGCTTCATCTAGAGGAATTGCAAGAGGGGTGCCAGTTCCACGGGCGATGGGAGAAACGCTAAGAGATTGAAGAGCCGAAACAGTCCAGGCATCGATATCAATACTCCCATTCTTGACTAGCGTAGGAGGCGACTGCACTTGAACAGCGGCCAGGGGAGGATTTGTCGCCGTAGCACTAGGAGTATTCGTGGCGGTTGTGGCCGACTGTTGTTCGGGTGGCGGGACAGAGCTGTAGATAGCCATGATGATAAGACTCGCGGGGTGACCGTTGACAATAGTGAATGACAAGGATAGGATAAGGATGAGAGCTGATTGAAACTCTCAAAGATGCTATACAGACAAATACTCTAGGGAGAATAGAGAGAACAAAAATCTCTAGGTTTCTTAGGTCTTGAGATGAAGAAGAAAGGAGAAATGGCTCGGGCAGTGGATTGGAGACAGGAAAGAAAGAAAGCATGGAGATAGTGGTTTAATTGATCGACGGCTTTGGATTGGATGCTCCAGGGCAGCTCTAGACCCTCCCCCTCCTGTCTCAAACCCTCATACGGGAATTGATTATGAGCCATGAATGACACGCGGTGATTCATTCAACTTGATTAGATAGAACCGACCAATTATATCTTGACCGCATCCCACAGGGGGCAAGCCAACCACTCCCAGTTTCGCATTTGCAGGCGATGCGAGTCACCCGTCGCCCGCGGAAGCGGGGGTCTTTTAGGGTCATGATAGGGCCCTTGCACCAGGCTTCTTCGATTCAGTCATGAGAAGGTGATGATGTTGAGAAGGACCTTGATCGACAGCGTCATTAGCAGATGGTAACTTTCAGAAGCTGCTGAATAAACATGGAATTATCCTAACCAGCTCCTGCCGGTATTTGATATTACTCTTTATCTCGCCTAGGGAGTCAAGGAATGCTATCGACAAGCATTCCCTTAACCTTGAGCAGGCTGACTTCGAGTCATCAAGGCCCCCACATACCTTGCGGCGCAACGACTCGAATGAGTCAAACTCGGGCGTCTCGGATGAGAATAAGCAGAAAATGTACATTTCTAAAAAAGTATGCAATCCTAGGTAACACTAAATACCGATAAAAGACTTAAAATAATCATGGTATATCACATGCTCGCTGTTGACCCTGAACTTGTCTTCGTATCTAGAGTAAGGAAAGGGAAGTGAATTCATCAATGTTCGGCGGTGGCGTCGTATGTCTTGTGAGGGTTGCCGATGCCGCCAGGTTTTAACAAAGGTTGACTCTCCCGCTGGATAGCACGCTCTTCTCTCTCTTGGATATCATCCAGGTCTTCCTCCGTCTCCGCGTATCTCTCCGGGTGACCGGTGAAAGGTCCTGGAAGGCCCCGTTCCCAGCCCTCCGAATAGGTCCTGCTGCCTGGCGGAGGTCTTCGGGGAGCGCTTGAGTATTGTACAGGTGAGTGTGGTGCGCTGTCGATGTGGCCGTTGCCATGACCTCCGTGCTGCCGCGCCATGTACTCGTAATAGACACCCATGATGAGTACTGATCCCTGCATAGATGCAGTGATCAAGTAAATGAACCATGTGCTCCAGCCTTCCCAACCCAGGCGGGCAAATAGGCTTCCTGCGAATAAGAAACCACCAGGCGTCTGGATGCACATCATGGGGATGCTGAGACTGCCAACATGTTTTAGGTGGTAGGTCATCCAGATCTGAGGTACGTATTGAATAGCAGCCAAAACAGTGGCCATGATTCCTAGGAAATTTGCCCAAAAGACGAGGTGATCTGGAAGAGCAATAAAAAAGACACCCGTCAAGATAACCACAATGAGGCCATGAAGAACGCAGAGTAGCCCGACCATGACGGCGGTCTGCCATCTGGGAGCGTCTCCGCGGAGATCCTCTGGTGGAACATTGGCTTCTCTATATCGGAAGAAGATGAGAAAAAGAACAAGACTGTCCACAAATGTTAGTGGACGAACAAACCGAGTTGGGTGTAGAGGCTAACATGAGACTGAAGCAAACCCATTGAGCGCCAAGCTGAGCAACACCGAGTAAGCCAGCGGCACATTCGAATCTACCGAGCTCTTTGCAACATCCTATGGCAGCACGAGACGGTGGGACAGTAAGGATATTGGCGAAACCGGCAGTAGCGGAAGTGGTTCCAAGCAATACAAAGTAAGGTGAGATGCCTTCGGAGGTGCCTCGGGAGATGATGCGATAATGCTGAGGGAGGTAGGACACAAGAATGCCGAGTAAGAGGACGCTACAATCAAGGTTAATAACAAGAATACACGCCGTCAAATTTAGAGAGGGGTTGTGCAGCCATACATAGAAACGGCAAGCTCAAGATACGAGGGCGTCTTAAGCCGATCGCATTGGTCGTCTTTTGGGGCAAAAACGTCCATGGTAGATATGATATGAGTGCACGAAGCTATAATAACACGGCCGCGCAGCTTCGGGGATGATAAAGAGGAGTCGTCCCTGCAGGTGTCGCAGGAGACAGGCTCACAACAAGCCTGGCAGACACGAGAAAATGATCACAGGTAATCACGAGATCAGACAAAGGAACGCCAGGGTCCAGTCGTCTGTCATCAAAGAGGTTTGCACAACTTAGCTTTGGTTTGGTTTTGGGCACGGGCTCGTGTGGAGAGAAATGATAGAAGGTCGGGCGCCCTGCGTTGCTGGGGAGTGACGTATGATGGGCTATTTTAGTCGGTGTCTTCCTGGGCGAGGCTGTTTATGTTTCGCGGGGAGGGGCAGCGTTGTAGAGAGCGTAGCGTAGCACAGCTGGAGCGGAATACCGAGCAATACTGACCGACGGTCGAGGATACGGGGATAAATAAGAATTGCCCTTTTTGGCGAGCTGAACTCTAAGAGACCATGATTGGTGAGACGTGGTTGTTGAGACAGTCAAGGTAGAAGAAAGTTTTTAAGACACGGGCTATCTTGGTATGCTGAAGTTGAGGTGGAAGCCCTGTTGATTGGGGTGAGATAGAGAAGAGATAAAAGGAAAAGAGAGCGAAGTCGGAGAATTAATTAATGTAATCAAACGACGAGCATCGAGTCAACTGAATATGAGACTGTTCCTTCCTTCCCACCTGAGTAGGTTCCTTACCTAAAAACTTAAGGAAAAGCGGGTGGCTCTAAACGGAAACCTTCGAGCACCTGCCCTGAATTGTTCTACTGGGGGGTCAACATCCAAGTAGTGATCCATCTCTCACTGAGGTAACTGTTCAACTGCAACGTCGAATAGAGGAATTACACTTTCGTTTGATATTCACACCTCGCTTCGGCAGCGCCTCACCTAAAGCCTAAAATTACAGTGACCTTGAAACTGGGACACAATATCATATCTCCTGAATTGTTATTATACATTAACCTCAACTCTTGAGAACAAACTGCCAAGACGGAAAACGGCGATCTTGAGCTGCCCTTTTCGTATCGTCACCCGCTGGACCCTGCAGAAAAAACACAGCCTGCCACTGGATTTGTCGGAGGTCCTTTGTCTACCGGGGGCTTGGCGCCAAACCATATGACGCTACTATGAGGATATATGAGACAGACGACGATGGCCTCAATTGTTTGATCTACAGTGAGAGGTCCTTCCGAATCTGTTTCAATAGAGAGAATATCACAGGACCCTTGAATTCTCGAACTGAAGAAAGACCCTTGAATGTTACATTCCTTGAGATTAGAGATTGGCCAGGATCATGATAAGCGTGTAAGTGACAGACTGAGAAACTGAGGTATCCACTCATGTAACTTACCTCATTTTCTCGTCCATCACCATCTCGCAACTTTCAACTCAACTTACACCATGGATGATCCTGAACGGGCAATTAAAACAACGCCCTCGCATTCAGAGTTGCAGCCGAATGATCTGCAGCACCAGGACAAGGACCAAGATCTGCAGCGAAAAGCACCATCATTAAACCTCATCGCTGAAAATCAAATCATTCAGCATGATAATGACATAAACAACAACCAACCTTCAACCAGCAAACAAAATTACTACACATCCGCGCAATGGACTGCCGACGGGACTTCACTCATCGTATCATCAGCCCTCAACTCAATATCCACCTTTGTCCTCCCCGAAGATCTCCTCGACCCATCAGCATCTCGTCCGCGACATCTCCAGTGTCAATCCTCAATATCACTCCCTGAGCCCTCTCAAACGATCATCCCAGCACCCTTCTACTCTCTAGCCGAGCCAACCTCACAAACTGTCCTAGTCGGATGTCGCGATCATCCTGTTCAACTTTACCATCTTTTTCCTCCAGATGAAGATGGCCTCGCGTCGCGTTCTGCCCCACTTGCTTCGTATAAATTAATACGTCGTGAAACAGAGGAGTATATCACGCCCTCGTCTATCCTCTGGGATGCACCCGGGACGCATTTCCTTGTCGGCTCAACGAACCGGCTTGATTACTTTGACATGACTCGACCAGGATCAGACGGTCCGGTACTTACTATACCCACTATCCCTTCTAAACGTCATATATCGAAGGGCAATGGAGTTGGTATGAAGGGGACTGTCGCTGCGCTCGCTTCCTCGCCTGTGGATACTAATGGGAGTTCGATCATTGCTGCAGGGACATGGACAAGGTGGATGGGATTGTACGATGTGCGTCGCTCAGACAAGGTTATCGCAAATTGGCCTCTCCCTCGTTCTGAAGATATTGACGGGGGAATAGGAGGGCAGGGCATCGTTCAAGTCCGCTGGAGCCCATGTGGTCGTTATCTCGTTCTCAACGAGCGACATGCCTCTGGTCTAATTGTATACGATGTCCGCGGTACGGGCGAGCTTCTCTGCACTCTTCGAGGCCGAAACGCACCCACGCAACAGAAGATGATCATCGACGTCTTTGCTGGTGATCCTTATGCCGAGTTTCCATGCTTTGAGGTCTGGGCAGGGACTCACGACGGTGGTGTTGGAGTATGGGAAGGTGTTGGCTCTCAAGCCGGCGTTGTAGAACCATCATGGAGCTGGAAACCTCATGATGCGCCGGTAGGAAGTACTGCTCTTCATTTAAGCGGTTCTGTAGTCACAACATGCTCCGGAGGATGGGGCTTTAAAGACTCGTCGGAAACTCAGGCAGTGTTCAACGAATCTAGTGTCAAGATCTGGTCAATAGGAGGATGATTGGATTACAATCGAGGTAGGCTGGATGTTATTCCCGAAGACTAGTCACCGGATAGATGTCATTGAAAGCAACCCACGACCGAGTAGAGGTGTAACGTATCGTACGTGTAAGTATTTCCATTGAGACGCTTTGCATATTACAAGAATAATACAGGAAGATAGAAAGAAAGTTTAGAGCAGATGTTGGTTAATTTCTTTATATCATGATAACTATCTACCAATAACCTATACCCATGACCGTGTGGCCTTCATATCATGATTATCCCGAGCTCAAGCTCATCTATCCAGCACTGTTGGAACCGCTCATTACAATTCCTCCTTTATAGTAATGCAACTCCGGATATCAACTCCAAATGCTAACCCAAAAGCAAACGCCAAAGAAGTCTCGAGCCGTGGTGTCACCCGCCGCCAGTTTGTTTATGTCTGTCTCCCCTTTTCATCAATTCATATATAATTAAAACCACCCAGGCCCACGATTCTGCTGCCACAATGGTCCTCCACCACCGCCACGAGGTCCGGGATATACTTGACTCATTTGACCAGGCGTACTAATCGCTGTTCCAGGTCGTGGTTGTTCCTCGCTGATTCGTCCTAAGCCGGAATTGTAACTATGGTTAAAGTCGTCGTCTCGCGTCAATGGCACCTCATCATGCTCCAACTGTGAAGATCCACCCACAGCACCCGCTGAATTACCATAACCATAGTTGGAAGGATCCCATGGTTCGGAATAAGGCTCATCGTGCTCAGCAACCGGGTTCATGGTCCGTTGATCTCTTGTCGGAACCGGTGGGGGTGGGGGCATTTTATCGGTCTCATGCATAGGGGGCACAGGAGCAAAATTATGATTATTGTCTAACGGTGGACTAGAAAAAATTGATTTGTTAGCTTTCTGCGCAAAAGTATAAAAAGAGGTCTCTCATGGGGACGCTTACCCGATGTGCTGCACCTGGTGTTTCACGCCTGGCCCCTGGCGCGTATTTCCCTTCCTGCGCTTCCAGAGCCAAATGCCGAGAACGATGAGAGCTGCGAGGGCTGCTACGCCGCTGATGGTACCGCCAATGATGGCGCCTGTGTTCTTGGAGCCGTTGTCATTGCCGTCGGTGTCAGGGGCATCAGAGTCGCCCGACTCTGTAGACGATGGGTCTGCGGTTTCTGAAGCTGTGGTATCTGTGGAGGTATCGGATTCGGTCTCCGATGCTGTTGAGGTTTCTGAGTCTGTTGAGGAAGTTTCTGAATTTGTTGTTGAAGCTGCTGACTCTGTTGTTGAGCCTGAGGATGTTTCTGTGGATTTGGTAGTCGCGCTCTTGGTCGTTAATGATTTTGTGGTGGAAGTATCCGTCGTTGTTGTCCTCCTCCTTGTTCCCAGTGTTGTTGGTTCCGAGAGCGAAGACACGGGAGCTGTAAGAGGAACATTAATGCTTGTGAGATCAATCGCACTCTTTCCTGAAGCTGTAGCCACAACTTTTGTCGCCAAACCAGAGGTTGAGCCACATCCAAATTGAAAGAAACCACCCTCATAGCTATTTCTGTAGCACGAATCGCTCCCTCTGCAAGTAAAAACATACGGATTCACCTCTGTTTGTGGTCCGCTGTCGGCATCCACACAGCCTGTGAATACACCTGATGTACAAGATCCGCCATCGGGACAACATCCCACAGCGCCGTGATCGACATCTACTACACAATGCGATCCTGCAGAACAAGTTGCTGGTAATCCAGGATCTCCCCCTATGTAACCACAGACAGTGTTGAATTGCCTTCGCAGCAATAATGAGTCGTCGGGCGCAGGCGTCGCGGCGAGAGGATATGGCAGAACATTGAGTTCATAAAAGTCAACGGTCTTTGTCGCTTGGAGCAGAACGTGGCCGGTAGCGAAATTGAGAACGCCAGAGATGACGAGAAACGGCGGTAGACGCGCCATTAGAAGTGCCGGGGTCATGATTTGCGATCTCGTGAATCTAATCTCAAGCAAACATGGTATGATCGATCGGTTAAATCTGTAGTGTAATTAAGATAGATCGTGGGCGCGAGTTTGGTGAAAGTCGTGAATATTAAGAGAGGAAAGACTCGAGAAAGAGGACACCCTTTGACATATGAGAGAAGCCTCAGCGCACGGGCAGAAAGGACAAAGGATGCAAAAATGATACGATGAGTAACCAAACTAATGATGTAACAAAGGGGTTAGAAAAAATCAAAGGAGGAAGAAACCAAAGCCCTTGAATCGAAGGGGGGCCTGTGACACTCAAGTAACGAGCTTATGAGAGGAGCCCAGCCGTCCAGTCTGTGCCTCGTTATCCAAGACTCTAAGGTAGCCAAGTGGAGTGACCTGAATTGTACAGTACTCTACAGAGTAAAGTGGCTGGCGTAAAGTTCTGAGGTCGTGAAATAGAGAATATGAACTAGGGAAGACCCTGAACGTTTCGAAATCGAGACGGTTTTGCTGCTTCTATGTATCCTCTGCCTGAGTCGCGTGTGGGCTCCTTGCAACCCTGCCACTTTATTTCGCGATCAAGCCACCGTTGACCCAAGACTGTGATTTCTCTCGATTACGATTTCTCGTCAGATAAGACTCCAGGATCTCCAGGTTATAGCCCGTGAATGAGCGAACCAGGAACCAGAGCAGAGACGTTTAAAGTGCTGGCAGCCGGGGGGCGTCTTCCGATACTGCAACCCTGTATCCAACGGCAACTCGGGATCCAATTAGGGACAAGGAACAGGCCGTTTTATGAGAGGCTGGTGTGAACTTCGGGGAGGCTGGGATGATCGTTAGAAAATCAAGGAAGGTTTTTTGAAGAAGCAAGTTTGACGGATTCGCTCAATTACGCTGTAAAAAAAGAGAAAACCAAAAAGAAGAAAAATGAATGGTAATTCAAATAAACAGAAGAATGACATAGAGAGTAACTACATGGCAACCGGAAACATTTGTTGGTGTTTAATGCTTGGAAGGATTCTGGCAACCAATCTCATCTTTAGAACCCTGAGCCTCCTACGACACTTGAACAGTTGCACACCCTTAGAGGAGCCTAGAGGGGCCATATCTGCCACGCTGGCATGCGGCTTCTTAAGAATGTCTCACTCATCTCACGCCCTCACATCAATTTGGGTCGATCTTTGTGCATTAGTGATCGCTAGTGCATCTTCTTTTGTTTGCATCCACATCCCTTTCTCTTAAAGTCTAACACTTTTTGTTACGTTTTCAATATTCATCAATATTCCCTAGGGTTGAGATTGTTATATTAATTGCTCTGTTATATGTCAAATTAACTCACCTGCCACAACTGATCTAGCCGCATAAATTAATTGTCAATGCATCAGCTGACACCATCATCGTTTGGTAACCGTGGCGGTGTTTCACCATCTTTTTTTAACTTCTAAATCGGGATACTGCACATCTTCACCGCAGATCTCATACGAAACCTGCCTGGGGATAGCAGAAAACTTGAGACCAACTGACAAAAATACTTAGCTAAGTTTACGATAAATTTAGCATGCTCTTTGATTAGTTTATTTTCGCCCCCTCATTCAAAGCCTGAGGTCTTCTAGCACCCCGAGGCCTGCACCACTTTGAACTCGTATCGAGATGCATATCTTCTAGCATGATTGTAGCCAGCAAGGCAAAAAATAGTATAGAAGATCATTTATCCCCGTGTCCCCCACTCTATCGCTGCCAGCACATTTCATATGCATACACGAAAGACAAGACTCTAAACCATACCATAACTCCGATCCAAGCCTATTCTGTGCCACGAGCCTACATAATCCATTTCGAACGAAACCAACACCATTACACCGTGATATATCCAGCAGCACCATATTAACCACAACTACCTATCCTGCTCATGTATTTTTAGACCAGCTCGTTACTGCTGTTAGGCTGTCTCTCATAAGACAGATTCTTCAACTCCTGCGCCCCTGCCTTGTGAGCCTTCTTGGCCTCTTTAGCCTGTTTCTTCTCCATCTTTTTCTGCTGCTTGAGCGCCTTCTTCTCCATGCGAGACAGCTTGGGAAATTCGCTATCGGGTCCTCGAAGAACGAAACCAGGATGCATTATGTTAAGCAATACGAGAGCGATCAAGATGGGTGTAGCATCGAGACCGAGTGGATACTCTTCATGAATCAAGAGTTGGTTATGCTCATTAACACCAGGTCCAAATTCGATCAGACGATACACGATTCGGATCTTGAACTTATCAGCTGGATAACTTGAGTCAAGAAAGACGAGTTACTTACCACAATGAGAATGAGAACAGCGAGCATGGTCAAGATGAGCCACTTCATGAGTCCCATGTTTCGGTCCCCGAGTTGCCGAAGCTTGAAGTAGAAGAAAGCAGTGATGCCGCTAAAGATGAGGATGACAGCGAGCTGCAAACCAACACCGCCCATGTAAAGCTTCTGTCCAATGCGAATAACATTCGCGTCATCGTTATTCGAAAGCATACTTCCACCAGCACCCTGAACCAGGAAAAGAATGATATCAAGCCACACGAAAAGAAGTGTCATGCGGATGGCCTTGATGCCCAGGAGTTTTCGTTCAGGCATACGGAAGTATACCATGCGTGCGACGGCCATGTATACGAAGGCATTAATCCCTGAGTAAGTTAGCAGTTGGTTTTACAGGGTTACCCTTCCAAGTACTAACAGAGAGGAGCAAGAAGGAAGAAGATTTGACCCCAGATAAGGTATTGCGTGTTTTGCTGATTCCTACTTCCAAGGGTCTTGAAGGCAAATCCGATGGTTTCCCAAGCTGCACCCATGATGGCTACCCAGCAGAATTTCTAGAAGCTATTAGACTCAAAACCTCTCTTCTTCTTCTCAACGGTACTCGCCTTCTTGAATAGGATTGCCTGGATGAGATGAACCATGGTCGTCATACCAAATAGCACACAGAAGGCAAGATTGGCAGCAAAACTTGGGTCGAAGAAATAGTTGGCGTTGCAAGCATCGACAGGAACACGGCCATATTTTCCAGGTACTGCAGTTGTACAAGTAGCCGTTGCTGAAGATGTCGTTGTTGCAGTCGAGGTAAAAGTTGTGGTAGACATGGTGTAAGTCGTGTAAGTCGTCGATCTGGGAGTAGTTTAAGTGATGAAAATTGCTGGTGAGCTGGTGAGCTTGTCTAATGAATGACATTTTGAAGATTATTATGTCTTCCTTATATATAATGACATCTATTTATTCTGCGTAAGTTCTGCATTGCGTGCTTCACTTCATGTCTGAGGCTCCGATCCAGCCCTAGAAGCTCTCCATGTCAGATTTGATCCGTTACAGGGGTTCTTGAGCGGGGACACGCTGGCTCGCCAAAGCTAACGAGTGTTCAGCCAACGAGGTGCGACCATTTCGAGGCAGTGACAGTTCAAGCATATTCAGCGTTTCCATGTTTCAGAGACTGTCAAATCTGTAATTGACGAATGGACCAGTCAGAATTGCTAAAGTTGACGGTGAGTTCCGCTTTGGTGCTAACTGGCGGCGTGGCTTTTAGAAGCTTCATCTTCCTTCAAGGCTCAGCTTACTTTTATTAAGTATCGTTATTGGCTGGTTCGTCTATTGAGAAACTGGTCTGGGGGAATTGGTTGATAAAATGGATGCTTAGAGATAGTCCGTTGCTTACTTGACTTTATTCTTCGATATACAATATACAACTTCAGGTCTGCCTCGTGTATTGGCCGTCAACGCGTACGCACTGCTGATGCAAGTTGACGCGGTCTTCAGCTCAGCCTCAAGTATTGAAGTTAGTGCAATACATGAATTAACAGAGTTGTTGCGGGAATACCTACTCGCCGAAATTAAGAATATGAAGCTATTGGATCCCAAGTATATGACATTGAAGATATCCTAAAATTAGGATACGTCGACATAGAGAAAAGGCTGGTAAATTCTTTATAGCATGAGCGCTCTCCCAAATTGTCTAATACCAAAGCTATGCCTCGATATTCCACCTACCAGTCCGCCTTTTGAATTGATCCAACACAAACATCTCACAGAAGCTAATACTGGCAGTCAGTTTATCCTCTTATTAGTATCTGCCTTATGTCTATCATATGAGGCCATTCCGACTTTGAGAATCCTCGTATCATTAAACCTGACCTTGAACCCCAAAATCTTGATTTCGCGAGTCTTGACAAGCATCTCCTAGTGGTGCCAAGCTTCGACCAGGGACCCTTCTTCTCCACTCTGACATGAACCCTTGAGGCTGTCTCCAGCCTCTGGTTGGAGCTCTTTTTTTGCAGCTATCGCCAGGCAATACCGATGTTTGCCTATTAGTAGAGGGTCCTCAGTGCGCGCTAAGCTCGGGGGACAGTAGCTGATTAAAAAAAAAAAAGGCAATACACATTGAACAGTTTCTTAGGTGATATACTGACGGGTTATTTGGAGCAATGTTGACCTTCTCCTGAACCCCCCTCCCAAAAAGATACCTCTTCCCACCTCCCACTCATTCTCGTGATACCATCGGTTCCAAGCATTTCCACCATCTCTTGGTGGTCGGGAGCCGATATACAGTTTAACTAGACTCGTCTTGACGGTGCACAGGCCCGCAATTGGTTGACCGCTCGAGCACTTCTTTCCCCAGGATCTATTCTATTCCCTCCTTCTCAATCCAATTCATCTCCACATCTACCTTACTCTCCCTCACGTCGTCATAAAGTCAAAACAAGGGAAGGAGACGGAAGAACCTCTTCGTTCGACTACAAAACCACCTCGTGGTCAGACGAGAGCTCCTGGCAACTCCAAGAAGCCTAAAACCTCTGCGGAGGATATGCTCTTTTGATTAATCATATTTTATTTGAATCCTCGTCATGCCTATCAAGGTCAAATCCAAGAAGCTTCCTGCCCCTCGCGAGGGTAGTCCTGTCTCCATCCGCCATCTCGATGAATACGAACGCGATCTTCCCGACATTGGCGCTCACGATAAATTCAGAGATGTTGTCAAGAAGCTCTCCTTGTGAGTAATGATGAGACTTTGTCAATTGACACTGCCTGATACTTTATAGATACTTTGTCGATGCCATTGAACTGCCAAGCACCTTTGAACAACTGAGGACCACAGCTGCGGGGGCTCCTCTACGTATCTTGGTGGATCATCTCGCTGCAACCTGCACCAACCCGGCAATTGTCAATGCTCTTCTGTATGTGTCAATCCGACATCTTGTGGTGATTCATTCTCTTTCAATACCCTTCTCAGATGTTGCATCGCCATCAATTTGTTTGATCTATGCCTGCAGATGAGATCCGTCAGGGGAGCCAATCACATATTTGCTCAACCCATCTTCAATCTGACGGCATATGCGGTGCAACAATGACTCGGAACACATATTTCTACGCTGATGGAACCTTTGCTGACTGATCAAATCTCTACAGAGCACTCAAATGGCATTATGCATCTTCGTCAGAACATCGCTCCCTTGGAGAATCTCGAGCAGATGCATGTGAAATTGTTGCCTGGCGATTCCTGACTAGGCTCTCTGAACGCGAGGCAGTTGATTTTTGTCTTTACGAGATCCCTGATCTCAACGAAGATGAAGCTCAAGCGGCTGGTAATGGTCACACAGGCGACGAGGAGGCTGGCGAATCCTCTCCTCTTCTCTCCCACCTTCGCTCCATTGACAATCGCCGTCGTGGACCAGGCCCTGCCGGAAGTAGCATGAAGCGCAACCAACTTCTTAGTTCACTCTCCCGTTTGACTATGACATCTGATGATGGAGATAGCGATAACGAAGGTGATCCCACTTCATCGTTCAAAAACCTCAATGCCCTTGAGATTGCTGCCATTGCTGATGCCAAACGCTTCCTCAGCCAGCATATTGTTCAAAAGATTATTACCGCTATTTGGAGTGGTGATATTATATTCTGGGATAGCTTGTCGGTGCATTCGACAAAGAAGGTCAGGTTCTATAACCCCAGGACCGCAGACCCTTTTTCTCGCCTGCGCGTTCCCAAGTACCTCAAGAGCTGGGAGGTGCTCTTCTTCTGCATTTTCCTCGCGCTGTACTACGCTGTACTCATTGTACGAGATGAATCACGTATCACAATCCCTGAAGTGATACTTTTCTTCTGGATAGCGGCATTCTTCTACGATGAGCTCAGCGAATGGCTTGATGCGGGCTCTATCTTCTACGCCACCGACATATGGAACCTATTCGACATGATCATGATCGCCATCGGATTTACCTTTACAATTCTGCGTAAGATATATGATTTCGTGGATATAATCTCGGACTAACAGAAGCAGGTATTATCGGCATTGTTCAGAACAAACCCGAGTTTAGTGATCTTGCATTCGATATTCTAGCACTGGAGGCACTCTTTATGATTCCCCGCATCTTCTCGATCCTCAGTCTGAGCCCTGCCTGGGGCACACTTATTCCATGCTTGAAGGAGATGGGTAAGGACTTCTTCAAATACATGGTACTTGTTATTGTCGTGTATTGTGGCTTCCTGACAACCTTTTCGCTCGTGGGCCGCGATGTCTTTGCATTCAAGTCAATGGCATGGATCTTGACAAAGATATTTTACGGCTCGGCCCCTATCGGTTTTGAGGTGATGAATCAGATTGATCCCTTCTTTGGACCTCCTCTGATGATCATTTTCATCACACTATCCAGCTTCCTGTTGATGGGCTCCCTGACAGGTATGCTGTCCAACAGCTTCTCGCGGGTTATCACCCACGCTAAGGAGGAGTACCTGTATGTGTACAGCGTCTATGTCTTGGAAGCGTCGACTAGTAACCGACTCACCCATTTCTTCCCTCCTTTTAACCTGCTAGCCCTGGTACTCTTCCGGCCCTGGCGTCTATTCTTTACGGCTGATGAGAAGTTCCGCGCTGGGCGTATTGTGCTCCTCAAGGCGACTCATTGGCCGATTGTTAGCATCATCCGACTTTACGAGATGTATCGCAAGCCAGGAGCCGTGGTGGATGAGTTCGCTGGATTCAAGGGCCCATCGCACTCTTCTAGACGTAACGGTAGGCATGCGATTGCTCAGAAGCGATCCACGTCCAATGTCGGTCGCCAAGCGCTTTCTCCTAGAGGACGAGCGAATGGTTCTACCGAGGTGCGTGAGGATGATGTGGATGCCCCAACATCCATGGAGGTCCAACTCACCGAGCTGAACCGCAAGATTGATCAACTTACTGCAGCTATTGTGGCTATGCAAGAGAAGCAAGCAAGTGGAAATGACGGTGGAAGCTCAAGTACAAGTGCCACTGCCGCCTAGCTACGGGCTTTTGATGATCGGGCCGGTCCTTGACAGCTCTGGAACATTGGAGTGTCTAGATTAAGGGTATTCTCTGGCCTGGTCACATCGGTCGAGGTCAAGAGTGGGCATTAAAACGGAGGGGCCGGTAGCGACTGGGGAGACGGAGAGAAGCGGCTCTGGGTATATGTGTTTGTGGATCTCCTCGTTCAAGAATGGGATAGGATACGAGTCGACAACGACTCCACAGCTTGGTGCGATCGAAGAAGCTTGTATTGGATTCGTCAAGTTTGCATTGTTTATTAAATTGTTTGGAGTTATGCGCAGCATTAGAACAAGAATCGATATGGCAATCCTGATGATGGCATGTTTTTCAACATCGTGAATGAAACTGCCTTCGTATCGAGATTAATATAATATATATTGTCCCTCGTATTGCTCGAATCGTGTGTTGTGTGGATAATTGTTGGTGTTGGCTATATGATATCGCTACGAATTAAAGCCGGTCCATGCCGTTGCAGTACCAAAGAAAGGCGATTACTCTGTAGCCCTGCCTGCATATGGACTAAATCAGCTCAGTTTAGTAAGCTGCATAGTGCTCGTCAACTCGTTACGACAAGATAGTGATGCGTAACGAGATTGGACGAGCAATGAGCACTCGGTGAGCGGCAAACGTCGGCGTGGGGAAGATGGGGTGTAAGTCATAGAGAATGGAGAGTTCTGCCAGGAGAAGGAGTCTAGTTTCTAAGACGGCTTTGATTAATAGTCGGTATATTTATTCGGGCTGTGTTTCTGAAGACTATATAGATATTCTGGTGGTTTCAATGCGTCATAGAACAGCTTTGATGTTCTTGTTCAACGTGGGCTTGAGCGTGAGTTTTGTTGGTTGTTACACAATCTCGAATTGTAACCACCGATTTCACACATATCAAAACAACTTCTCAATCATCATCCTCAACCCATCATCCACCTCAGAACTGTCTATTATCAATCGCTAGTATCCGCGACAAGCCGCCGACGTTCAAGTATAGTCCCTTATACAGTCGGCAACGGCTCCGAACAGTCCGCCGATCTCGGCCCCCCAGACTCTGCTTCCCCCAAAACTCAAACCGCGCCCAACCAGCGCATAGGAATTAGCTACCTCACGCTCATCTTAGTTCATGCACTTTACGTTTATCCACTGAAAGGGTTGCTTCGGGGGTCTACAACCGCCTGTTTTAACTTGTCTAGTGGTTTTTTCTCTAGTTTCCTTTTATTCCCCAGACCTGTTCCTGTTTTGTTTTCGTCATACCGTCATCTCTTCTCTCATATTGTTTTTCTTGCTGCTGTTCTTGAGAGAGTTACGGTAAAGATATCACGACAAACAAAAAGAAGGACAGACAAGAGGACATCATGAAGGATTCAGATGCGCCGGCGTTGGTTCTCGCCGGGACAACTACACCCGAGCAGATCACCACCACCAAAAAGACATGGAATACCAAGAACTTGACATCACGACTTGGCGCGGATTTTCTTTCTGCTGCGAGTGCTGCTTCTATGGTCGCTCCCATCATTGCAATTATTGACCGGTAAGCAATCCTCGGATTTATCCTTTATTCCACTATCTTCAGCCATTACGCCTCTCTTTTGCGTCTTCTGCCTCTGAGACGCCGACATCGCCAAACTCCAAACTCCAAACTCCAAAAACTGACATCATGACAGCTCCATCATGGAAAACGCATCCGGCGCAAACACCCTCGTAAACTCAGTAAAATCCTCCCTCCGAACCCTCTTCACCCGCCCACACACAATCCTCTTCTCAAAGCCAACAGCGCTCATCTTCTGCCTCTACGGCGGAACATATCTCACCGCCAACACCGTCGACACATCGTTTTCAACCGTCCACAACAAGCCCGCCTCGAGCATCACAGCCGGGACGACAAAATTCGCAGCGTCGAGCACCGCCAACATCGGAGTGTGCATCTACAAAGATCAGGTTTTCGTGCGCATGTTTGGGCCACCTGGTGTTGTGCCTAGACGTGTTCCTCTTGCTTCATATACGCTCTTTGCGCTGCGCGATTGTTTGACCATCTTTGCGTCGTTCAATGTTCCGCCTTTGCTGGGACCGTATTTGGATAGCAAGTTTTCTGAGGAGATGAAGAAGAGAGTTTCTGGACTCTACGCAGCGCAGTTTATGGCGCCTGCTATGGTTCAGTTCATTTCTACGCCTATGCATTTGTTTGGTCTGGATCTGTATAATCGTCAAGCGACTGGCCCTGGAGGAGCTGTTATCACAATGCGTGATCGGTTAGATCTTGTGCGGCGTAATTGGTTCATCAGCTCTGTTGCAAGAATATGTCGAATTGTTCCTGCGTTTGGAGTCGGTGGTGTGGTCAACATGAAGGTGCGCAAGAACCTCATGACCAAGCTTGAGTAGAAGCTTCAGTCCAGTTCGGTACATTCTGTTACTCTGTGAGAACGGACATCTTTGCCAATTTGGTTTCTGGCGTTATAACAGTTACGAGGGTAAGTAACAATGGTTGCATTTATTTGTTTGACCTTGTTTAGATCACGGCATTGGGGGTTAATGTTACATCTCATGGTTCGCTACGGATGGTGGAATACAAAAGAGCATATGATGACGATCCATCACTCATAATAGACTTCTAGAACACGATAGATTAGGTACCAGATAACTATGGGAAGAGTCAAGTCTGATACGGATACGGCCGACTCAAATACATCAAGAAACTGATTTCAACCTATTAGACCTGAATCTTCAAGTGATAGAAATGCTACCTTATAACTGCAACAAATAACTATTGATATTCACATGCATCGCTTACATAAAATAACACAATTGTCGCTTTCATTCATCACGCTCATGAGCGCTCATCTTTGCTTTCCACCTCCACCACCAAGATGCTCATATCTTGCCTCCTCAGATCCTCGCTATACTTGCAACGCACGTATGCGCCACTCCAGTAACGTCCGCTATTCGAACCTATAGAATACTCAATGCGGTTTACGGAATACCACCTAACCGAACCTCCCCAGCCGTCCCCTTCCCCATACGCTGCAACGCAAAACTGCGTTCACCAACTATCGACCCCTATCCCGAACACCCTCTTTAGGCCCTGTCATTTTCGGTGAGGAAGTACAGAAGAAATAAATGCAAAGGGAGAAAAGCACTAAGCTCAGTCGTGTGATATCAAAAAGGTATTCAAAAGGCCATATACCTGCCTGAACACAGATGGGAAGAAGAAGTTTTCAAAAAAGAGGAGCGAAGTAGGGGAGCATGAAGAATGCCTGAAGAATAGACAACGAGCGTCAGGTACACTGGTCATGAAACTTATGCGTCATCCAGCTAATAAAATGGTATCAAAGAAGCATTCAGTTCCTCGCCGACATGTCATCATGAGATCCGCAAAGAATAAAATGAGAAGAAAAATATAAAAAAATAGAACAAAGAAAAATAAAAGAGTTGAAAGTTTGCGTGTCGTCCGTTGGGGACTCATAAGAAATTGTAGATCCATCAAAGAAGAGAAGAACGCACGTTTGGCAAAGTGTAGGGCTCTGTACTGTACTGTACTGTACTGTACTGTACTATACGGGCAAGGGTTCGGGAACGAGAATATACGATGTCGTTTCATATGCAACGCTCGCTCTTTGGTGGACTTTTGGTTTTGGCTTTCAACTTAAATCCGTCCATGCAGCGTCGCAATCAAGCTGAAACGCCGCCGTCGTCATCTTGAGTGGGCAGTTCACACGACCTCCACATAGAGCAGAAGCTTCTCGTTCCGCTGCAGAGCATAGTCCAAGTCATTGTCACTAAGCATACTTGGCTTATCTCCAGTGGGCTCGTCCTTGTAGAACAGTTGAACCTCTTGACCGGCTGGCACTTTCAAACGGTCACAAATCTTTTCGTAGAGCGCTTGGAACGAGATGTCTGTCGGTACTCGGATGGCGATGAGATCTCCGTTGAAATACATCTTAATTTTCATCGCTGATGCCGGTTGAGCCGGAGGTTGCATGCCATTGCCGAGCGATGTTTGTGAGGGCTGAGACAAAGATGATGGTTGTCTCTGAATATCGGGGGATCCATGGCCCATCTGATGTGCTGGTGCCGCTGAGAGACCATATGTACTGCCATTCAGGTTGTTTTGTGATCCACCAGCCGGAGACTCGGTTGATGAGAGTTGTGATGCTTGTGATAGGCGGTACTCCTCCTCATTGTCGTTGGGATCAATCTCGTAATCTCCTTCGCGGGGTGCAAAGAACTGCCTCACTAGGTTGCACCTTGAAATGTAATGGGGCTGGTTCAGCATGTTCTTGACGTAGGCGTCCAAGTTATGAAGGCGTCCTTCGGTGATTGCATCTGTGACATAGTTGACTGGTCCAGGCATGTAGGGCAGTGTACGCTTCTGTGTTCCTGTGTTACCGGCCTCAGCTGGAAATTCGGTCAGAAGAGCGATTTGGAAATCGTAGAAGTCCTCGTAATAGCGAGACAGCTCCCATTGTCGTCCATCTTCGAGCAGTGCTTCGATCACGAACCAGTACTTATCCTCTGCAAAGCAGTATCGTGGTATGCGTGCTTGTAGCGGTGCGTGCAGTTGTGAAGCGGGTTTCTGTACATGATTTTGCTGAGGTTGTTGAGATGTCCGCGGTTGAGATGCGTATCCAGCCTGCGCTCCATTCTGGGACGGTTGTCGAGAATGCTGCTGTTGCTGAAGGCTCATTCGTTCTATGCCTTGCTCGATGCCCTGCCCAGGTTGCTGAGGGCCACCTCCTTCGAATTTACCTAGAGTGATACTGCTGTTCTTGTACTCAGCGGCCATCTTCTTCCATTCTTCCACCTTTGGAACACCAGCGCGCTTTATGGCATCACCCGGGTTTGCAATTGCCTTATCGCTTGCCATATCACGAATCTCGACAAAAGAAACGGGGATGAGTCCTGGACCACCTAGCCGACCGATCGGCTTAGCCACGAACCACTCGGGGTTCGATTGTGCGATGACGATGATGGCCTCGCCTGCTTTCGCCTCCAACTCGTCTGCCCTCTCCGCAGCAAAGTCGTACATAACAATTCCGTAGACCATGGCGCCTGACTTTCCAATAGATTTCGAATTACGCTGGTGGCCTTGCTGAGGAACTGCTGTGGTGGGTGACATGACGGCTGGCGCAGGTTGCATTGCTGGGGATTCGCTATATCCAGAATCGTGGTCGGGGTTCTTTGTAGGAGCGGGGAGTTGACCACCGTCCGATTGTGCGCTATCTCGCTCGGTTCGGCCGAGCGCTTGGAAGAAGGTGACAGGCACAAGGCCCCGGGCGTCAGGGAGGGCCGGATTACATGCTTCGTACCAATCCTGGTCGTTTTCGCGGCCGATAACGTGGAAAAAGTCACCTCTCGAAAAGCTCAGTTCTTGGCTCGATCGTGCCTCGTAGTCGTAAAGAGCTCGAATGACCTACAAATGAGGTTAGGCATCAGCATCTAAGCTCCAAGATTAAGGTCGAGTTTGTCGTGGAACCATGGCGGTGCCCAATGTGGCAACTAGTTTGAATAGGATTTTGAGGCTTGGGAATTGCGTGGGAGTGGGAGGCCACCAACCTTTTTTGGAGGAACAATGGCGACAGCCGATTTTGGAGTGACGGATCCTTTGTCCTTGTCACCTTTGATCGAACGTCGAAGAGCCTGCACGAAGCGCATTACTGTTAGCTTTTGACTCGAGTATTCTGGACAGCCAGCGAAGCCGGCGCAAATAATGAGAGAAGGCGAGTTGAATTCGGCGGGGGAGGGGGTTGACTCAGGCAGCTGAGAAGATGGGAATAACGCCTTGTGAGGCACAGGAAGATGGAGGCAAAGCACGGCATGATACAATAAAGACATGGGATGGGATGGGATGCATGTAGAGGCAAACAAGTATGAGCGAGGGAAAGGAAAGGAGCGATGACGAACCTTCATTTTTGTGTAACTGAATGCCTCCTGGGCAGTTGCAAGTTGGGAAGTTGTGAATCGCTCGAAGGTGGAGGTTGTAGAAAAAAGGACCAAGCAAGAAACTGGATGGATCGCAAGACGAGACGACGACCTTAGTAGGTAACTAAAAGTACGAGACGAGGGACGACGACACGACCCGGCGGGACACAGCGGCGGGCTGGGCTACCTTATTTCGATCCAATCCGATGTTTGGTGTAGCTACAGTGCACTACAGCACAGTACCTAACCGCTAGACCGGGCACGGGCAAGGCAGCGAGGACGAGGTAGTAAAAGAAGAAAAGTTGTAGCGGTTGCAGCGCCGTTGAAGTGGAGGGGGAGGACGAGGAACTGGACCTGGACCTGGACCCTCCGAGGTAAGAGGTAGGGTACCTTACAGCGAATGCCTGGGGTTATACAAAACACAAAGTGGGAGTTGGGCTGCGAGCGCGAACGTGAGTGCGAGTGAATGAGTGAGTACACGCCAGGGGTCGAAGCACAAGCAGGCAAGGTGGGCTGGACAATGTTCCCTCAAGTGGATCGAACGTTGTGGAAGCCCTCTCGATTTGTGTAAGTTTGAATGAGTAAAGTCAAGTCCAGATGGAGGCTGAAGAAATGGAGAAAAATAACCGTTGGTGGTTGGAGATAAAGAAGGATAATAGATATCTGCTGTTTGCTTGGCTTGATTTGCTTTTGCTTATTTGCCTCTTATGCTTCTTAATGACCTGATGACTTTGGTTGGTGCAGCCGTATAACTGTGACTGATCAGCTACTCGGAATTTCAGTGTCCGTGAATCTGTTACCTTGGACGCGTACGATAAGATAATTACTCACGACTAGATCCTTTC
>PVPY01000088.1:0-12671 GCA_002982035.1 Fusarium algeriense
TATATAAATCTTCGTAATATCGTGGAAACGCTTTATGTGCAACGTAAATGGCAAAATCGCCTCAGCGCCCTTGTCTAAAAAGCAACTATATTCAACTGTTTCATCGCCCATATTCCAAATGAGGGATGATGACAGGACCATATTTAGTTGGCGCCGTGAACGCTCCGTCGCCTTGAACAACAAAGTCGACAGCCAAGCTCACCTTTGATAGACCCTGTTGCGATCCGTTCAGACTGGGGTTAGGACTGAAAGGTGTCTGAGGCACTGCTGCCGCGGCGTCTTGGTCATATGAAACGAAGGCGACGTAGTTTCGACGACCCATAAGCTTTTTGAGCTCTCTCGCGGCGCCACTGGCATCGGAATGGAAGATCTCCATCATATCTTCTTTTGTGTCTGACACCTCGTGCGTTGACTTCTTGCCGTTCTGGGGTACGTAGAGCGTCTTTTGATTGTGAAGCATCTTCAGCACATAGTTGCTCTGAGGCGCCGCGACAATAGGCGATGAGATAATCTGGTACATGGTCTTGTGGTCGCCAGGGTGTGTGGGGTCGTGAACCAAGCCAGCTCCCGAGGCATTGACGTCTGCAGCAATATTAGCCCGGGATGTTCCAAACTTTGATATGTAATTTTTAACGTACCCCCAGAAAGGAAGGTCATTCTAATTCCCTTCTGTTGTGAAATACCTTGCAGAGTTCGAATGAGATAGGTTCTCTCTAGGTCCTTAGTGTCATGAGTCCACATGTCCTTGAGCACTTCTTGAATGTCAAGCTCGCCAAACTGGTTTAGGACATTACCCATGAGACCAGTCTTCCCGACAGCCTTCTTCACCTGCGAGAAGCCCTGTGCAACAACATCTTTACCGCCAACCACTCCTGCAACTGAGCTCGTGACCTTACCCAGAATGTTGTAAGTTGTGTTGACTGCCTTTTTACCCGCAGCCATCGTATTGGCAAGACTCTCCACGGTATCCAAGCGTGGGTACACAAGCGGTACCGAGATCATCCAGATGCAATGCTGCACACTTGGAGGTAGTGTAGCAACTTTTGGGAAAATCCCTTGATATGTCGGGCCTGCCATAACTTGGGCTTGAGTGCGCTCAGATCGACAGTCAGGACCAACAACTACCACAGCTGGTCCTAGGTACTTCACGAAATGCCATCCAGTTCCTGTAATGGTGAAAATATCGTGATCGGTGCTGACGTTTCGTAACATCTCGACAGTGGTATGGTGCTGGAACAACAGGTACATTTCTGTCGCGATTCGCCCAATGTTTTTGAACATAGGTGAAGATTGCATATAGTCTGGGTATGAACCATATCCATCAAAGCTGTTGTGGTCAGTATATGTAAAAAGCCAAAAATGAGAACAGTGTACTCACATGTCGTGATCGTCAATCTGCAGGACATGAGGGATTTGTGCGAAGGCCTCACGGAGAAATGGCTGGTCAAAGTGGCTCGTATAGTAGTGGAAGTAGGCGTGTGCGACATCTTCTTCATGCCGTGCCGTCCATTGAACGTTCTTCTTGTTATCACGCCCGCTCATGGCAAGCCACTGCTTGAGGAGAGGGACTTCTTTCCACAACCGATCACCATAGATCTGGTCACCCAGGCCTAGCTGAACGTGAAAGCCACCACAGTCGACATTCTTTTGGAGGACGTCTTTCCACATGAAGCCGACTCCGCCAAGCTTAGCTCGTTCATTCTGAGAAGTGCCTGCAGCAAAATCGTTGCCAGAGTGTGCAATGAAGCGCCAGCTAGTCTCTTGACGCCCAGCCACGACAAACTCATATCGTGTGCAGCCAAGGTGAGAGGTGACTGCGTACGTCCAACGCTCAGTACCAGCCTCAGACATAGGCAACTCCAAGTCATATTTGTAGAACTTCCACCTTTGGTGTGTGAAAATCGGCCGAGGTTCAGCTTGTCGTGGATTGGGTGCTAGATCGTGGCTGAGGTGAATATGGATGGTGGGTGGCTGAGGAGCATCTGTGACAATCAGAATACTTCCAAGCCAAAGGCCCTTCTCGATATCCATGTTCACATATCGCAGATATGGGCCAAAGTAGACACCATTTGTGGGTTGGATTCTGTACATGTCAACACCGGCGCTTGGTGGAGGTCCGGTAAATCCGGCGGCTGTGGGTGTTGCTGAAGCCGCCACACTCATGATACTCTCAGCGTAGCCAGGGGTATGAGGTGGGAACATTGGAGATGCCATGGACTGCTTGCCAAACATAGGGGATGCCAAAGGGTTTCCATACGTTGAGGCGGTTGGCGAGAGAGGAGCTTGTTCGTGTGATATGGGGTTTGGTCCCTTCGGGAACTCCCACTGTGTAGCTTGAGTAGCCAAATGGATATAGTAATACTGCCCGGAGTTCTGATCCAAATGTGCGATCCATCCTTCAGGCAGGGGTGGAGGTGAGGCTGGGTTCTGAGGTTCAAAGGTCTGGGCAGGGGCAACGACTTGCTGCTGAGACGATTGCCCATTCTGCTCAGGGTGAGGTTCAGTCGCAAACGCAGGGTGGGGATCATTGGCAAATGCAGGATGGCCTGGGTGTTGAAGAGCAGGCGAAGCAAGTCCACCGGCAGCGGCTGAGGCTGTAACTACCGCGGCGGCCTTTGTAGGGGCTGACGATGTAGTCGCCTGCTGCTGAGACTGAGTGGCAGCAGAGCTTGGTCCCGCCTGTTGGGGGCGCTGCTTGTCATTGGGATAAGATGAGTTCCCACCAGGATTTACACTGGAGTATGCAGGAGGGGGCGAGTTGGTGTTCATACGCTGGAAGTCTTGCTCCAACACACTCACTTGCGCTTGACCCTGCCCTTGCCCTTGTTGTGGCTTTTGTTGCTGTTGCTGTTCAGGTTGAGGAGGAGGACTAAATGACTGGTGTGATTGCGCCGGACTCGAAATAGCATTCATGCCTTGATATACAGTAGGAGGACCAGATGGTGCCTGGTCTGGGGTTTCGGTGGGTGTCCATGGCCGTTGAGGAGGAGGTTGGTTTCCATATTGCGCAAGTCTCTGGGAAGCGGCCGCACTGGGAGCGCCCAAGCTGTTGAGGGTAGCAGTCCCGGAGATGCCAGCGGCAGCATAACGGGCCTCGATAGCATCAGTTGGCGCCTGTCCAGGCTCCACAATCGGAGTCTCGGGGGGAGGAGGCGAGCCACGGCTCGCACGGGTCGTTGAAGTGGAGGCAGTGGAAGCAAACCGATTCACGCCTTGATCATGCATCTTGAGTTGCTGAATAGCAGCAGGCTGTGCAGGCGCATTGCTTGATGAGCCAGACGCAGCACCAGGTGGGGGGTAATATGTTTTTTGATAGTTGGGATAATTGTTGGAGGAGGAGCCAGGGCGATGGCTATCGGCCAGAGGACGTTGAAAAAGGTCGTTGTCGGCGTCAGGACTCGTGGGGGAACTGATAGGTTTTGGAGCAGCCCCTCTTCGCTCAGCGAGACCAGGCTTCTTTCCTGGAGGGCTAGTCTCTAGTCGAGGGCTGGTGTCATTGTATGCAGAACCGAAGGGCTTCGCGGGAGTTGGTTTGCGAATGTCGTCGTCGTCAGGGAAAGGCAAGGGAGCTGCAGAGCTGGAGGCGCCAGGTGGCAGAGGAAATGAGTGCTTAGAAGCAGGAGATGTGGACGAGGGAGGCGCAGGATATCTGAAAGCAGAGGATCTACCGTCCTTGGCGGGCTGGGGACTCTGAGGCTTGAATATGCGCAACGGTTCAACGGTCGGGCTGTCACAGTCTTCAGGAGCAGGCTTGCTGAGGAACATCTCCTCATCTGGAACACCACGACTACGCTCCATATTGAGCTATGAGGGCGTCTATAATAGGCGACGGAAGATACGGATATAGAATATGCGACAAGATGCGGTATGGGGAGTTGCCCAACGATGGCGGGGCAGGTGAGCGGGCGACAGAACGTCGCGTTTGAGCTTGATGACGCAGACGTTTCGAGTTTCGAGACGAAGAGGATGACGAGGCGTAGATGAGGCCGCAAGACTTGGCCTGTTCTTGATCAACAAGTACAAGCTTTAGAGGTGAAGAAAGTTTGGGTGATGTGTCGTCTGGGTTTACATTATCTTGTTTGGGTTGTTGGTTGAGCGGGGTTCGACCGTTTGGGCTGTCTTGGCTGAAGTGACGTGGGCTTGCTTGTAGGCAAGGTATCCTAGTGCCTGCCGTCTCCCGTCCCGTTGGTTGTAGTGGTACCTGAGGGGCTCCAGTAGGCCGCAGAAACGGCCGCGTCAGGAACAAAAATATTATATTGGTTTCAAAAAAGGAAAAAGGGAAAAAACTTAGAAAACGTTGGCGAGAACAAAAAGGTATGAAGAAAGAATAAAAAATGGAAAGGGGGAAAGGACAACCTAGAGGCAGAGAGGGTCTGTTCTGCTCAAGCGCCGTGCCCTGCTGGATCATACACATATGAGGAGCTTCCAATAGCAATACAGCACTTGGGAGGCAGCTCGTTAAAGCGAAGTGAAGTAAAGTGGCGTGGCCTCCACTCTGACTTGTAAAGAACTAGAGGGAGGTTGCAAGTGCAAGGATTGGATTATGACTTTAACTTCGGTACTTCATTGGCAATATTAGGAGCTGGTAGAGACAAGTATCTTGCTATATCCATCATGAAGAGTTAAGTAGGGTACAATAGGTGTAACCGCCCAGGTCAACCCAAAGAGAAGCAGCTTTTTAGTTCGGCGGTAACAGCTTCAGGGGCATGAAATGCGTCACTCTAACAAGATAATACCGAAATAATTAGACTCAGAACATGTGTTTCAAGGACACCATCAATGTTGACAAACTCTGATTGGTTCCCTCGAACAAGCTGTAAGCGCCCGGGAGCTTGAGCTAAAGCTTGGAAGCCATAAAAAACGGGGCCTCGGGAAGAGCCTTTCAGGGTTTGGGGGCCAAAGAACAACGGGAAGGTGGGGCTCTTGGGGTAAAATAATGGATCATGAGAGCTCAGAAACTCATCATGGGCAGCAACATAGCCTCGATGCAAGCGCCCGGCTTTGAAGCCAAGAAACGCATGTGGCCACTAAAAGTGTTAGATTTTATATGCCACATTAAAAAATTATGTGACACCGAGATAATCGACTTTTTGAAACGGTTTATCGCTTCTGTAATCATGAACACATACAGTATTATCACCGAATTAATTATGTAGCTGACGCAGAGGCAATTAGGTTTATAAATTCTGTACATACTCAACAATAAACAGCAATAATTTATGTAAAATAATGCAAAGACAATTATCATGACTTCCATGAGGCTCATGTGAATATATCACGCCCCAATCGGCTGGTGGCCTAGGCTCCTCCCCATTACTGGGGTATGGATGATCGCTGTCAAGTGGAGAGCAGGAATACAAATGGAAGCTTTGATAAGCCAACTCGCGCCATATATGCAAGTGATTGCTTCGCAATGCATTACCATAGTCATCATTTGTTAGGAAAAAGTGGGATAAGTCTTCTTATAGGTAAGCCCCCACATATATCTACGGTAGTCATGGTTGTAGTCCTTCAGGATATAGGAATAAAGCCCTGAGTCACCGAATTAGCTACATTAAGCAACTTGCTTAGCATTCGAAATGAGACTGGTTTAGCGTTTCATGATCAAAATGCTGCAATGATCTGCCGGTTACCTCAAACGGAGACCAAGATCTGCGCTAATTAAAGATTTCCCTTTCCTACCTTATGTAAGTCTGTGTCACTTGAAGCTCAGACGTCGAACTACCTTAGGTAATGCATGATCCCTTTAACGGTCATAAGACTACAGTGGAGTAAAACCCCCAATTTTCTACAATTCTTGACTCTCCTATTAGATAGATCGGTGCCGGAATATCAATTGATTCCGTGGACGATCTGCTGACTCAGACTGTAGTCTTAGGACCGTTAAAGGGATAGGAGCTCAAGGTCAAAGAAATGTGGGTCATATGTCAGCCACTCAACGCGTCTCGCCTTCCAAGACGCGGTTCTCCAACGTCACCACCCCGAAACCCTATGGCCTAAATTAACGGTATCAAATGTGAACC
This sequence comes from Fusarium algeriense, assembly GCA_002982035.1. Lineage (NCBI taxonomy): Eukaryota > Fungi > Ascomycota > Sordariomycetes > Hypocreales > Nectriaceae > Fusarium > Fusarium algeriense. The sequence continues at coordinate 6,024 of PVPY01000088.1, forward strand.
CCCCTACAGCTGAAGCCATTCGCAACACCTGCAAGACCTATCTTCCAACATGGCTCCCGCTCCAAAATCGAGCGAGAAGAAACAACAGTCTCTGACCTCGTTTTTTACACCAAAGACCGTCAATGGCTTAGCAGCAGCCTTTGAGAAGCAAAGCAGAGCACAAGCAGCCAAGTCACAGTCGCAATCGCAATCATCCAACAAAGACAACGAGTCGCCGTCGCGGAAACGAACATTAGAAGATATAGGAAAGGAGAATGAGAAGCCTGAAAAGACTCTGAAAAGAGCTCGAGCCGACAGTAGTACTCCGAAAAATGAAGACAAAAGCACATTTTTCTCCAAAGCAAAAGATGGCGATCAAGAGACCATAGGGTCCCGGACAGAAAGATACCGATATGACGGGTCGAGTGCACCAAACACCCAAGACGGTGATAAGAATACCGAATCGATTCAGAATGAGGATGAAGATATAGAAGAGAGACGACAACACCAGGAGCTACACAGGAGATTCGTCAAGAAACTCGGTCACCCAGATGCACTCGCATGGCGTCGCAATCTCCAAGACGCTACACTAGCAGGTGAAGATGAAGATGTCGAAGCTGATGAAGAGGATGCTCCAACCCCTGCGAAGACGAAGAAGAAGGGTTCCAAGACAGGCAAACTCACTCCTATGGAGATACAGTTTCTTGATATCAAAAGAAAACACATGGACACCATCCTCATCATGGAGGTCGGTTATAAGTTTCGGTTCCTTGGCGAAGATGCCCGTATAGCGGCCAAGGAGCTAAGTATAGTTTGCATTCCAGGCAAGATGCGTTATGATGAGCGTAAGTCATCTTGATGGGGGGCTTGGCCAGACATGACTCTAACTTCTACAGACCCCTCAGAGGCTCATTTAGATCGCTTTGCCTCAGCGAGTATCCCAGTACATCGTCTTTCGGTACACGCAAAGCGCTTGGTAGCTGCCGGACACAAAGTTGGTGTAGTTCGCCAAATAGAGACTGCAGCATTGAAGAAGGCTGGAGATAACCGCAACACACCATTCGTCCGCAAGCTCACCAACCTCTACACAAAAGGTACATATATCGACGAGAATGGTGACCTTGACCAGAGCGGTGGTTCGGGAGCTCCTTCGGGCGGCTACCTATTGTGTATCACGGAATCCAAGGCCAGGGGATGGGGCACTGATGAGAAAGTCGATGTCGGCATTATTGCCGTACAGCCAGCAACCGGAGATATCATATACGACAACTTTGAGGATGGATTCATGCGAAGCGAGATTGAAACACGGCTTTTGCACATCTCGCCTTGCGAGTTCTTGATCGTGGGGGATCTAACCCAGGGCACCGATAAACTCGTGCAGCATTTGTCAGGCAGCAGCACAAACGTTTTTGGTGACAGGAGTCGAGTTGAGCGCGTTCCCAAGAGTAAGACTATGGCGGCTGAGGCTTACTCTCATGTCACTCAATTCTACGCCGACAAGCTGAAGGATAATGCCCAAGACAAAACTGCAGCCGCCCTTCTCGACAAAGTCTTCAAGCTTCCCGAGTCTGTCACCATCTGCCTCTCATCTATGATTAGTCACCTCCAAGAGTACGGCCTCGAGCACATCTTTGACCTGACAAAGTATTTCCAGAGCTTCAGTACACGGTCACATATGCTCATCAATGGCACGACCCTCGAAAGCCTCGAAGTGTACCGTAATTCTACAGATCACTCCGAGAAGGGCAGTCTGTTCTGGGCACTCGACAAGACGCTCACGCGCCCAGGGCACCGCCTGCTCCGAAAATGGGTAGGACGTCCTCTGCTCGATCAACAACTTCTCGAGGCCCGTCTCAACGCCGTTGAAGAGCTTCTTGAGAAGAAATCCACTGCTCCCGTGTCACAGCTCGAGTCTCTTTTGGTCAACACTAAAGCCGACCTTGAACGCAGCCTCATCCGCATCTATTATGGCAAATGCACACGTCCCGAGCTCCTCTCCGTGCTTCAGGCCCTCCAGAGGGTTGCGAGTTACTACTCAACTGTCAAGGGTCCCTCTGATGCCCCCTTCACTTCCTCTCTTTTAAACGACGCTATATGTGCCCTCCCACAAATTCTCGATACTGTTGTGTCCTATCTCGAGCGCATTAACCTTGCCGCAGCCCGGAAAGATGACAAGTATGGCTTTTTTCGTGATGAATTCCAGACAGAAGATATGCAAGATCATCAACTTGGGATCGCTCATGTTGAGCACGAGCTAGATGGGCACCGGGCTGTCGCTGCTGAAAAGATCAAGAAGAAGACTGTCGAATATGTCACTGTTGCTGGCATCGAATATCTCATCGAGGTACCCAACGCAGATATCAAAAACGTCCCCGCTTCTTGGGCTAAGATTTCTGGAACAAAGAAACTCTCACGTTTCCATACTCCCGAGGTCCTTCGCTTCATCACAGAGCGCGACCAACATCGCGAGGCCCTAGCTGCCTCCTGTGATAAAGCTTTCAAAGATCTGCTCACCTCCATTTCTGCAGATTACCAGCCTCTCCGCGATGCTGTATCAGCTCTCGCAACCCTTGATTGTATCCTCTCCCTCTCCAAAGTAGCCGCTTTGCCAGGCTATTCTCGACCATCCTTTCTCCCACCATCCGCTGACCCAATCATCTCTATTACTAACGGCCGTCACGCCATTGCTGAGCACACTCTTGATGGCGGCTACATCCCTTTCTCTACTACACTCGCACATCCTTCCCCTCTCGCTCACCTCATCACCGGCCCCAACATGGGCGGTAAATCTTCCTTCGTCCGTGCCCTTGCCCTCATTGTTCTTCTCTCTCAAGTAGGCTCCTATGTCCCAGCCGACGCCTTGTCTCTCACTCTCTGTGACGCTATTCATACACGAACAGGTGCGCGTGATAATCTCTTCGCCGGCGAATCCACCTTTATGGTTGAGGTTTCTGAAACTGCTCGTATACTTCGCTCTGCCGGCCCTCGAAGTCTGGTAATTCTCGACGAGCTAGGCCGCGGTACCAGTACTCACGACGGCGCCGCCATCGCTCAGGCTGTGTTGCAGCATGTCGTCACTGAAACACGCTGCCTAACGCTCTTCATCACGCACTATCAGAATCTGGCGCGGGTAGCTGAAGGTCTCGATGGGGTCAAGAACGTCCACATGAAATTCAAGGCAGAGAAGGGAGAGGACGGCGAGGAACAGGTCACCTTCTTGTACGAAGTCGGCGAAGGCGTTGCGCACCGCTCTTATGGCTTAAACGTTGCGAGACTCGCCCGTATTCCCAGGAAGGTCATTGACGTTGCTGCTCTGAAGTCGACTCAAATGGAGCAAGAAATGAAGATGCGACGCTTCAAGGGTGTTTGCCGTGCCCTGTCAGGCGTAATAGATAATGGATCGGATCAACTTGAACAGCTCGTCTCAGGCATTGAGCAACTGTAAATAATATCACATATGTACTACTCAATGTTTGGGCAACTTGGTAGATGCAAATAAAACCCCAAGGCTAGAACGGCTAATTTCCCATAAAATGCTTACAATGTCTTCTGTCTTTGAACCCCATAACTCCAATGTCAAATGATATGTCCGTCTCCCCAGACGCCAAAGTACTCCTAGTTATTCTTTACTCATAACACCATTTTATATGCCTCCGTGAAGCCCAGATTTTTCATGCTGATCATCTGAGCGCCGTTAAACATTGTCCCAAGTTAATCGAAACTCCTGATTGCTTCCCCACCCAGTCCCATGTGGATAAAAAAGTTCAAAAGAATAAATTGTCAAAATTGTCAATCGGTAAAAACAGGCATGGGAATTCGCATGTGCTATTCACACACCATGTTCAAGTCATCTGGTAAATTTAGTATTTTCTTGCAATCGGGACGATGATGGCTTTTACCAAATGCATACCTTGGTAACTGTCATGAGGGTTTAGGTTCATGATGCAAAACGGCTCACCATGATCGAGGAGACTATAAACTTCTTCCTCGGTGTCCGTCATTGAAGTCAAATTTGTGAGTCGTCCACTGCCAGGCCATGTGAGAAATCCAGGTGGTTTTCTGTGCCATGCAGATTCCAGGATGCGTTGATGCTAAGCTCTTGCTCCTCGCCAAGACTGCTGACAGTCTCACTTGTTTCACAAATCTGTGCCTGCGGTTTCATTGCTCCGTCGTTGGGCGAGTGGTCTTGCTGTCTATTGATTGAAGAAAATGACAATGGAGAGAATGTTGCATTCGGTGTAGCTTGACTGTAAGGATTCAGGAATGATCGGTCTTGGGAAAAAAGAGGGTTGGCTCCAGGTACGCCCATGAAAGGACTGTTGTTTGTCGCTTGCACAGTATCTCCCGTGATGGATCCTGTGTAGTCTTCATGTTTTAGCTGGAATCCATAGTCTGCGGCGAATCGAAACTGATCTGGGCCAATTCCTCGAAATTGATCGAAATTTGGAGGGACGAATGGAAGGCGTGACGAAGCATTGTAGATTGTAGCGTCCTTCAATGCATACGAGGCTTCAACATGACCGAAGGTACCTATTTGTATGTAAGTAATCACAATCCTGGCCTGCTTCTTCCCGCCCCAATCATCTGTCAGACATACCAGGAGGAAAGGATTCAGGTCGAAGTGAAATAGATGCCTCTCGGCCTGGGAGTTGACGTTGCCCCAGATCTCTCGATTGTGGCGTGGGAGAAACAAGATTTGAATGAAGAAAATTGTCCATGCTTCGAGCCCCATGCTTCGCGCGAAGGTCAAATCTGGCTTTTTGGTTAACTCTCGATACTTGAGCGACGCAAAATCTCACCTTCTATCACTCCGAGCGGCAGGAAGCGGAGGTTCGCTAATGGAAGCTTGCATTGACTGTTAGCAATTTTCCGGGTTTGGTTGGCAATGATACCTACCTGACCGGTTCTTTTCATCACGGAAAACGTCTTGAATATCTTCCAAGTTCTCTGGTTGAGGATATGTCTCTGGTACTTTCTCACGGCTTTGTTTGTTGGTGAGTTTTGTCTTCTTTCCTGTGCCAGGTTTTGGCCCACGAGCAGTACTTCGGCGTTGCCTAGGAGCATTTGCCGAAATTTCAGCAAGAGGAGTAGCCTTTTTACGCTTCGCTTTTGGAGCTTTTCGTGGTGGCGTCTGACAATGTTAGTATTTATAAAACATTTGCTTTCATTGCACATACTGATTCTTCCTGGCCAGGGGCAGGAGAGGAAGCATCATCATACACGTCCTTAGTCCGTTCCACCTCCAGTTCGGATGTCATGATGACTTGAGTGGGTTCGATGCGCTCCGAAGCCCTCTTCATCCTATCGATCACGGATTTGGGCTTCTTCTGGTTCCGAGTTCGCCTCATCTCGTCGTCGGCAAGATCCATTTTCCCCATTCCTGGCCACACTTGGCCCTTCAGAGACATTGATTCGGTTCCCAGAGCAAATTCTTCTTGGATATCGTTATCTTGATCGGGTTCGAAGAAGCCAGGGAAGAGTGGGAAATCGTCTAAAAGTTCGTCTCCTTCGAGCTTGATAGCGGGGCTCATTGATGTGTTATGTTTGATTCTCCGCTTGTTTTGCTGTCAACTGTCAGTCAGTTGTAGCGACAAGGATCACAAGAGGGTATTGATACCTTGACAGAGGTAAATTGATTTCCATGATTACGCCTGTTACGCGCCTCTTCCTTTAATTGCTTTGTTCTCATTCGATCAACCAGCAGTGCCTCGATGCCATTCTGGGAGTACTACTCCTCGTAGCGTTGAAGTTTGACCGCAGCGGTGATGTCTTGGTGAGCCTTGAGCTTGGTTTGGGTCTCGTGATGAAGGTGGCCTTTCGAAGCGATGTGAGTGAGGAGATGGGAGACATCCGAAAACCGAGGATTCTCAGGGCAGACGGAACAGGAAAGCGGGATATGTCGACTGATAGAGCTAACTGTATTATCTCCCGGTGGTGCTGTAGTAGCCATGACCTGAGCCAAAACGCAAGGTCAGTAACCTTTTATTCGGTAACGACGGTGCGTGTTCAACAGAATGATTGGGTGGCCTGCCAAAAGAGGTATCAATGGCACATGGAACGTGTTGCTGGACGTTCTTCTCTGTGTCTTGAAAACGAAGGGGAAAGGGCTGACAGATAAGCCAAAATAAGGGCAATAATGAGTGCAATGGGTTGAGCCCGAGATGGAACGAAGTGCTGGGTCGAAAGAGCAGGTCTTGTGCAAGTCAAGATGAAGTCTGGGATCAAAAAGAAGGGAAGACAAATTGCTAAGGTAACGTAGCAATAAACGGAAGCTACTTGCCAGTGCCGGTTTGGTGGACTTGCTGCGAGTCATGATTGCGTTCTTCAACGGTGGAAGCTGAACTCTCGTGCTGGCAAAGCAAGATCGACACCTTATTGATTCTCATGAACTGGTGGTCGGTGGCAGAGAGTAAGGAAACGAAGGTTCAACTCGGTGTCTTTCTTCAAATGGGAGATCTTAAAGCCCCTGTGAAGAGGAAGTTGCGATGGCTTCGAACTTAGCAAGTGCTGTCTCTTGTGACTTCAGAAGGCACCTGCCTTGCTGGCCTCGAATGGCATCCTAGGAAAGGACCTGGTTTAAGGGAGAGGTCTCCCAAGGGGGAGAGAGAGAAATCTGGATCAACTGAGGAAGAAACTGTAGGCGGAAAGGATTTAAAAAAAAAAAAAAAA
>PVPY01000088.1:12728-23607 GCA_002982035.1 Fusarium algeriense
AAAAAAAAAAAAAAAAACCCATTCCTACTATAGCATAAGAAATTAGCTCGGTCGTTCCTGCTTCCGTGACCCAGAGATCTTAATCGTATTCAAGAGATAGCGGGACCCTCTCAGTCTTGCATCATATAACTAGTACATGAGGTAAGAAACAAACATCTGTAACTTACTTACGTATGCCGGTAGGAATTGATAGTGCTGTCAGGTAAATCCTTCTCCAGCAAGGATACCTATTCGAGACACGGAAATGCCCCGCGTACTTAGAGTCGAGGAGCAACGGTTAGGAGGACAGGTTTAGAAAGAAGACAGGACGATATAGCTGAAGACAACTATACCTCGCCTACCTTGAGATATAAGTGATGGAAGACGAGAAGTCTGGGGGAGGACCGAAAGCAGGAGGGGGAAGGAGGGGTGTTAGGAGGGAGGCTTGCCAGGCCGTGCGTCAGGAAGAAGGAGCGTGTCAGGTTTCGGCGGGTGGGCGCCTTGACAGCCCTACGAACCTCAGGATAATAAGGCATAAAGGGCAGGCAAGGAATTCGGCCTGACGCAGAGAACAGGAGGACCAATAACGTTTTATGTCGATAGAGAAAGGGAAAACAATATTCTTCGTGTGCCAGTATCGAACACCAAGGAATGTGTGGTAAGGAATTTGTATGATTTTTGTGCAAGGAGTCAATGTTTGCTCCACCGGGAGAGACTAGATGTATATCGAACGAGCGTATCTTATTAAGAAGACTTTATTGAACTTAAAAGAAATTATGACGTGTCAATATGAGTAATACATTGTTTGTCTAGTAAGGCCAGGTTGATAGGGATAGAGACAGGTCCACCCAAATTCTAGAATGCGAGCACATGTCCTGTCAAGTAGAGTGCAGATAAATGTCTGAAGGACTTCACGGGGCGAACACCACGGAAAACAAGTGATGCCCCTGAAAAAACCAACAGTTCCTCTTCCCTCGACCATATACACATGCTATCACTGAACAACGTCGTAAGCATGTGCTATGAATGGCCAGAGGGTGGTGGTGGCTAGTAGCGTTGGGTAAGGTGTATGAAGTAAAGACAAGCTCATGAAAGTATCGTCAATCACCCGAGAAGTCTCTTTGTTATCGTCTTGGGCATGCAATACACTGGGTCGACTGCCTCGAGACCTGGATAACCCAAAAGACTAAGACCACACAGACCAAACTGGGTATGCCAAACATCGACCATATTACCAGGTCGATCGGAGATGCCACCAATTTCGGTATCTTGACATTTGAGAATGAAAGCAATGAGTGCATCGCGGTCAATCCAATGCATGCGCTCGATCATGGCGAGACTACTCAACACCCACCAGCTGTAGCAGACGTCCTCATCCTTTTCAGGTCGACCGTTAAGGCCACCACAAGGAACTTGTCTCTCGCTCAGCCATCGCCCAAGCTTCTCTTTGTCGACGAGATCAAGCCGGCCAACGATTGCGAGAGCGGCAACGCAAGTGAAGATCTGACCCGAATGCGACTCCGCACCGGGACCCGTTCCATATCCACCGTCGAAGTTGGCACAAGCAATGATGTGTGAGACGGCCTTGTCAACATTGACTAGAGACATAAGGCCGAGCAGGGAAAGGGCATTGAATGCACCATACAAGAATCGGGTATCCTCCTCGCCCCATTCATCCCCAGCAAAAGTGCCGGTCTCTCGATTCTGCAGTCCGGCGATGACTATTTGTAGTCAGTGGGCGCATGGAAAGCACTGTGGACCTTGTAAATACCTACACTTGCCAACTTGGCCCTTGCCTTTGCCTTTGCCTTTTGTTTCCAGTTGGTCCAGAGCATCCACCATGGCGAGAGTCTGCACAGCACTTACTGTGGATAGCATGTGAGCATCGTGGCCAGGCGCTGCACCAAATCCGCCATTTTCATGCTGGCAAGAGAGAATGAAGTCGATGACATCCTGTCGAGGAAGAGCATCTGGTTGACCAAGCAGGTAGAGTGCGTTCAATCCCCAGTACAGGCCGTTGAGTCGCAGGTGCTCAGTAAGCCAATAATCGAGCTCATCTTTTCTTGTGTCTAGGCTCTGAACATACTTCACATGAGCATCGACAGCGAGCTCGGGGCCGTTCTGATCTGTTGCGGCTTGAGACATGTTACCAGAGGATGAAAGTGAACTAAATTGCTGAGGTTGAGATGGAGAATTTTCTAGGCGGGGCTTTACGTAAGCGTTACCTGGTCAGTTACTCGTTGCAGCTTACCCTTGACCAACTTTGGTCAATTCGAGGATCTTGTAGGTTCGTATTGATGATGTGATCGCGGTTGGAGAATGGTTCAGAGATCAGGTAACTTTGAGTATTGTTTTGAATGTAAATTCGTGACACCAACGCTTACCATTTGTCGAATTGAAATTGCATGTGTCTTGCCATCATGACCAACAGAAACGCATGAAGATGGAACGAGTGTTAAATTCGAGGTCAATGACGGAATTTGATACTTTTTGATAGTTTAACAAGATGCCTAAGCAGGGTGACTCAAGAGGGTAATGTTAGCTTAGGGACCGCTTTCAAGATTCAAGAACGCTTGGAAAACTCCACAAAGGAGCCTCTCATGTAGCCCCCTCTCATCATCGACAACGAATCGCAAATGAAACATCTTAGAGAGACGACCAACCTCGATTCACCAAAAGTATGCACAGAGAATATTTTACCACCAACGACGGCTGCAAAATCGCCTTTCAGTCTTCTTTACCATTGAAAGAAGCCGCGGGAATCGCACCTAAGAAATGTGTTCTGCTCATGCATGGTTTCAGTGGCTCGAGCGATTACTTCACCCGCAACTTTGGGCCCCTGAGCGAATCTCTTTGGGTTGTTGCCCCAGACATGCGAGGACATGGAAATTCCAATAAAACTGGCGGTGGTTATCATGTTGCTCGCTTGGCAGCTGACGTTGTTGGTCTTGTTGCTCATCTACGCAAGGCGGCATCTGATGCCAGTATGAGTATTGTGCCTGTTGGGTGTTCAATTGGTGCTGCGGTGCTCTGGACTTACGTGGAGCTCTTTGGATGCAACGACTTTACGGGATTTGTATTTGTTGATCAGGCACCTCTGCAGGATCGCTCTATGTTCGATGGATGGGATGAATCCAAGGCACATACCGGATGTTATGACGAGAAGACCATGGTCGCAGCACAACATAGCTGGATCTTTGACTCGAAGACGGCACATACCGATCTAGCAATAGGCTGCCTAGGCTATCGTCATGCCCCAAAGAAGGAAGACATGATTTCGGCTGAGCAACAAGCGAAGGATGAAGCCTTCTTTACAGAGATCAGTGCGAGATGCAACCAAAACTGGCTGGCCCGACTACTGGCAGATCATACTCGCTATGATCACCGAGAAGCCCTCGAAATGATCACGGTTCCGGTCCTGGTAATGGCTGGTCGACGGTCAAGCTGCTTTCCACTAGAAGGAATGCTCGAGAGCGTGAGACGTGTAGAGAAGTTAAGGCCAGGGTTAGCAAGGTCATCGGTATTTGAATCTGGGCATTGGCTTTTTTACGAGGAACCAGAAAGGTTCAACAAGGAGATTGCTGAGTTTGTTAACTCTTGTTAGCTGTCTATCAAGCTGACAACAGCCAGCATTGCGACTAGAGTAAAAAAATTGAAGGAAGACACAGTTGCACCAAATGACCACACGTAAAACACACAATGCATTAGTAGATTGAGGACAGTGTATTGTGACGACGACATATTCGGCAACCCAATTGTAAAGTATGGCGACGCTTGTTTGGTTTTCTTTGATTATGTGTGCGTAGGATAGCTCATGTGCAATCTTTGAACCAGTGCAAGCTTGCCATTAGGTGGTTTAGTTTGACAATAGAATGTCCTGATATTCTTCAAGATCATTCATACACCCTGCGAAAAAGAATATGACGCTGGATGCTAGGGCTTATCGAAGATTGGGGGAAAGCATAACAATATGCTCTGTTTATACATTGCGATGCAATGGTGGATCTGGATTGCCCAAAACATCATCTCAATCAAGCATTTCTGGTAAGGCTGAGACTGATGAACAACGATATCATTGGAACACATGAGACGAAGTCGATCCTTTGCACCACGTTTCATGTGCCTAAGTCGGTTGGTCATGGATATATACAGTAAGAGTTAATTCTCAATTTGACAGGAAGACCCTTACACGGGTTATGTATCAAACCTAGCGAGGTGACTCAATTTTGAAAGCATGGTGGCTGAAGCTGACAACGTCAAATTTTGCAAGTGGATGTTTCTTTGAATTGAAAAAAGAGAACATTCGTTGTTGGAAATATGCAATTTCACCGACCTCAAGAGATGAACCCATGAGGCCTCATCTCGTCAACCCCATAACCGATCCGTCTGTACTTTCGACAGGTAAGCGGCTGGCGTGTGCCGCGCCTCGTGTAAATACGAACGATGAGATATTCGATTTTGAAAGTGGAGATGCCAAGAATAGGCGATGCTATTTCATGAAGGTATTGCGCCTTCGAAAATTGCACCCCGTTACCCTTCAAATCGATAACATACAGTATCGTCCATAAGAATGATGGGTGACAGAAAATTGGTTTTGGGAGGGGTGGCACCGGTTGCGCTCCGAAAGAGAAAAAAAAAAAAGCCCGAGCCTTAAGTTTCCTGCCACCCTTAGCCTTCAAACAAAGGCTAGGAACGCCACTTCTGCCGGTCATTCAGTAACTGCTTGACGACCCTGGAATGATGGGGCCAGTGGTCGGGTTACAATTCGAGAGAAATTCCAAGAGAGGCACTTGGCTTTGATGCAGTAGTGCTGGCGTCATGGGTCTATATCGATGGAATTTTGTTGCAAGTGACGGGACAGCACTGCAAGTGAATTATGTATACGTACGGAGTAAGGTGTTTTAAATTCGCATAATCGACACTCAGAGACTCGGCTTATCTGTTGTCACAAAATGCAGTGAGTATTTTTGTCCATCTAGTTTCGAAGCATCCAATGGTTGCAGCCCTAAACACAGCTCTTTCGTTCCTGGCCGCTCCATGGCGTTTGGGCGCATCTAGACTTCCGATGCCTGGCGCCTTGGCTGCCAGGCACCTTCAAGTCACTGTGGAACTTGTGTGTTTCTCTGTTTGAGAATGGTCAGTTCGTGACTCCGATATCAGTCCAGCTGGAGCCACTATGAGGTCCAACCTCATGATGGGATGAAAATGGAGACGTGAATGATGAATCAACCACTGAGTCGAGGACATTTAACAAAAGATATAGCGGGGTAGAAAGGGCCTCAGCGTTGGATCCAATGAATGTACGTGTTGATGTGGATGCAATGGATGTTTGTACCTATTTGCAACTGCAGGCTGTGTCATCTTTGGAAGCTCATCAAGCTTTTGTATACCAAATTCGCTGTGGGAACGAGCTGTTTTAGGTTGCCGAACTTCCAGCACCCGTCGGTATCATCGGTTACAGAGTCTAATCTTTGTAGGTCGTTTCAGCTTCATGCGCCTACATTCGGTACACGTACGCACTTGACGCGCAACGCTCGATCTACCCATTCGTAACACGATGCATTACTACAGTATCTATGGGATGCGTTGTCTGCAGCTCCAGTTTGTCAAGATCAAGAGAAACGACCTATCCAAGTTGGTATCATTTGGTGATAGCACATATCCGCATCCGCAAGCTGGAACCCGAAACTAAGTTACTGTAACTGTACCCGAGGGTGCCTGTGCCTGTTCCTGTCCGGGTGATTTTATTGAATGCCACTATCTTTTGCCTACGTGCTCCCGGCAACCCCCCCCCTCGCGATTGAACCCCTAGCAAAAAGCAAAGCAACTACCAACATAAGCCGACAAAAAAAGCCAAGGCTTGGTGGCCTTGGTCTTTGTTTGTCCCTTGTCCCTAGTCATCCTTCGTACAACGTTCTACATCCTGTCCCTTGCTTCATTTGGGACCTCCCTAATAAATACTTACCCTTGGATATCATCAGCTGCACTGCCTGACTGACTGCACGCACACTTTGAGGATGCCCTGCTCTGATACCTGGCATTGGCTCGACTATACGCATTCATTCCGCGAAGCGGTCATCTGTAGAGTACTTTTTGTACAGGCTGTTACCTCGAAAATTGGAACAACTATTCGGGGCTACCGACTTTTGTGTATCCAGCTGCACTCTGCTCTAAGCAGTTGGAGACTGGGGTTCGGACATTTTGACATCAATGCCGGGCATTAGGATTGGCCCTACCTCGATCGAATATTACTGGATTGATATTACTACCAATATAATATTGAATGATCCGTTTACGTTTACTGAAGCCTGACAAAAACCCAACACAATACGACCTTACCAAGTGTCTTAACAGTGCATCTCACTGCATAACATAACTTAACATAACACAAACAACACAACACTGCCTGCAGAGACTAGAAGGCATTCAATTTGAGGTCACGAGACTTTCCCTCCACCATCTTCAAAACACAGACAGACCTATTTGGCTTATTATATTATATATATATTTGTTTTTGGCTTATATTGCTTTTTCATCCCCTGCTACTCTGAGCAACTTAGCTTCTACCCCCATGCTCCCCAGCGCCGTTGGAGTGCCCCTGACCTAGCTACACAACAGCACCAGCCAGCACTACGACCACCGCTAGTAAAGTCATCGACGCGGCCACCTCTTTCTCAACGGCCACCAATCGCCAAATCTCCCGTTCCCTATTCCTCGCTGCCCTGCGAGCATCTCTGTTTCTCCGGAGTGAGGTCCTGCCTTTCCAGGCTGGTTTTGCAGACTCATCCGACCTGTGACCCGCAACAGGATTAGATCAGAAGAACAGAGGCATAACAGACCAATAACCCCTGGCCCGCAGTTTGAACCCCCTCCCGTTTCGCCCACCGTGGCAGTGGGAGTTCGCGAAGCCCAGGGCCCGCGTTTGTGTTTACATCTGCGACTGCGATTGTGAGACTGGGCCGTGAGCAGACAGGATTCAGAATGGGTCGTAAGGCGGCACCACAGCCGCTGGCGCTTTCGTCTCAGACTTCGCCTCAAGCCCAAGCCCAAGCACAAACCCAGTCTGAATCTGACGCTGCTTTACGCAGTAGAGACGATTTGTCGACTGCTGAAACCGTTTCTCCAGGTGTGTCGCCGGTCGAGTCCAAATCGCCCCGGTCTCCCCGCTCCTCTCCTTTCCACAGTCGGTTTTCGCCCTTGAGAAACCCAGGCGGAAAGCAGAGGAAAGTGTCGCACACGACAGCGGCATTAGCAGACGTTACTGCAGAGGGGAAGCCATCATCGTCAACGCCGCCACCACAACCACCAGCACCAGTGCCAATACCTGTACAACGACCCTCAACTGCCACAGCATCTATCGAATGGAGGAGGGAGGAGTCTGCACAAAGACAGCCCTTACGACAAACGCGCGAGGACCCCTCGACGTATCCCTCCATCTCATCCACACTTGAAGAACAGTTTCCCAACCCACCAGCGACAACTGCGACTACCACACAGTTTGAAGTAGTGCAGCCATCCTCAAGCGAATTGAAAAAAGGTGCTAAAAACGGTTTCTTCCATTTTAATAAGCAACTCAAATCTTCGAACCAGTCTCAGCCGCATGCCCACCATCGTAAACACACAGAGACGAGAGCCCAGGTAATGTCGAGGGGCAGTGACGGATCTAATCGACCAAGACACGGAGGTATGTAAACATCGAGCCAAGCTTAGTTGGGACGATCCATTATACTTTAGCCATTGCGCGCAAGCCCGACTCCATGACCAAACGCTGACATGATGCAGACAAACCCGATCCAAGCCCAAGTGCCTCATACACCGACCATACCCTACACAAACCCGTCTCCGCCGATCCTCTCCGAAGCGACTTATCTTTATCCTCAGCTGGTGACTACGATATTGCATCACCCCAGTCTTCAACAAAGAAGGGCAGGTCGAAGCCTTTTGGTCTACTGAACCGTAGCCGATCCAATCGTGACAAAGAAGACGCTAGCCCCGAGCTGAAACCGGCCTCGTCTCCTAGACAGGTCAACGAACCTGAGTTGCACCTCAATTCTGTGCCGTACAAGACCGTGAATCAAGTTGGCGACCGATCCCTCAGAGACATGATGAATTCCGCAGTCCGAAATCGATCCGAGGACCGCGCGCCAAGAGATTCGTCTTCTACCAGAAGGGCACAACGCGATAAAGAATCAAAAACACAACCGTCTTCTCTAAACGAGAACGGAGGCTCTTTCTTCAACGGTCTCAAGAGCTCTGGTACCCGCGCTGCCGGTATGCTGAGTGACCGTTTCTTTAACAAGAGTGGCCGTGGTGGTCGAGAGGATAAGGATGCTCTTGATGACGAACATTATCAACTCAAAGTCATCAATTTACCATTAGTTGAGCAAACACGATTGACGAGAATATCAAAGCGCCTTGAAGATTCGAGGGACAAGACGGAGTTCTGGATGCCTGCTTTCCCATGGCGAGCGATTGATTACCTAAACTATAAGGGGTGTGAAGTCGAGGGTCTTTATCGTGTTCCAGGCAGTGGGCCTCAGATTAAGAAATGGCAGCGGAAGTTCGATGAGCGTACGTTTCTTTCTTCCGCCTACTAAACCAAGAGACTCGAACTGACTTTGAACAGAATACGACGTTAACCTGTTCAATGAGCGCGACCTTTACGACATCAACATAATTGGTTCGATGCTAAAGGCCTGGCTACGAGAACTTCCCGACGAGCTGTTCCCTAAAGCGGCACAAGATCGAGTCGCGAGAGAATGTGCAGGTGCCGAGGAAGTTCCTGAGCTTCTTATCGAAGAGCTCTCGAACCTTTCTCCTTTTAATTACTACCTACTTTTTGCCATCACATGCCACCTCAGTCTTCTCTTGGCTCACTCGGATAAGAACAAGATGGATTTTAGGAATCTGTGCATCTGCTTCCAGCCCTGTATGAAGATCGACGTATTCTGCTTTAAGTTCTTGGTGTGCGACTGGCGCGACTGCTGGAGAGGATGCAAGAACGAGGCCAAGTATATCGAGGAGGAATACGTGATCTTTGACCAGCCTCCACCAAGAGGTCTCGCTGAACCTGCGAAGCCAAGACCACAAGATGAGTCGGAGGATGACCGACAACAACTCTCCTCTTCGGGGAGCAGCAAGCAGTCAGGCCGCCTCAGCCCTAGCGACCAGAAGCCAAAGCTGAAGAAGAAACAGCTCCAGATATCCCCCTCAAACGGGAGCGTCGTCTCGAACGAATCGATTGCCCCAACCACCTTGACCATTAACAGCGACCGCGAGGTAGGCAGAACATCGAGCGAAATGCGACCGTTGTCACCCATTATGCCATTATCTCCCCTTGGCTTCTAAGTTCAGAGACATCTCGATGACACGCTGAACTCTACAAGCATATTCACACCCGGCTACCCCTGTAGGTGGTCAGAAGGATCGCCGAGGCCTAAAGACAGGAACGCCCTTACGCCGTGCCGAGATTGGACTCAAGTGCCTAATTCATCTCAGCACCTCCCCGCTCCTCTACCTAAACTTGGGTGGATGTCTCAACTACCCATCACGGCCTCTGCCACTTTGGAGTCTGTGACTTCATCCTTCAGCAATAGCCAAATCACGATGTCATGCCCTTTACGACCTTGTCATTCGATTTGGCTGCGCGGTCTGGTCGCTTCAAACGCTGGCGTTTCTGGAGAGTGGCCTCACGGTTTGGCAATGTGCAATCGAGCAAGACTTTCAATACTTCGAAAACCAAACTGTCTGCCGACGGCACGCAAGCGAGTGGTGTTCTTGACCTGCACCTTGTCTTTTATCTGTTGTTTGGTATACCCCATGATGCGTTTTGAGAAGAATATCGCCCAGGGGGTTGTGTTGCACCCTGTGCCAATAGGGAATCTTGTTTGAAGTTACAGCGTTTTTATTTTTATTTTCATGATTTATTGACAAACATACTGTCTCTTTACCTGAACTGGTTATGTAGCTGGTTCTCCAGCGCTATGATGAAGGAAGCTATGTACTTGTGAAATAATGGAGCTTTGCTGTATGTCGCAGTGACAGGAAGGGAACATCAAGCATATCCCAAAGAAGAGCATGGAATTCACCAGGTTATTGAGTAAATTTGTGTTTCATATGACTGAAACCGCCAAGGGAACAGGATATTGGGATAAAGATTTGGGACTTGAAGAGGCTAGCCAGTGCTCAAAATCCAGTAAAAGATATTCTGAGAAACCACTTGATCGTTTGCATCTTTCTTACCAATGTCAGTCATCACATTTAGGACGATCCGAAGACTCAGTTATACATCATATTAGAATGCATACGTAATTGGGGGATATGCGCTGCAGTCAGATAGGGTAGCACAGAGGCCAAAAGCTGCAGGGGCTTGTTTTTCATTCCTTCAAAACTCAACGTCTAAACCATCCCAGCCCAGATCCCTAGCTTTTTAGATGCCGACTCGAAACGCCAAAGTCCTGAACGCCACTTCATGCTCAACAGCAATAGTCTTGACCAACGTCCACACGAAACTTGCGACCAATTCCATTCTCTTCCATAATTGTCGTAGCCTACTTTCCTGCAGCTTGAGTCTGGTTCTTGCGCATCTTTCGCTCGTTGCGCTTGATCCTCTCCTTGCGCTCTCTTCGACCATCGCCTCGAATCGAGGTACCCTCCTTTCGCTTCTTCTCGGTTTCCATATCGACCTCCACAATAGGCCAGTCCTCGCCCTTTTTGTTGAGAGCTTTGTATCCCCACTTGCGCTGCCACTCGCCTGTCTGCTCGTCGAAAGCAAGGTTGCGACGCTGCTCGCGAGTCTTGGGCTTGATACCCTTCTTGGCGGCGAAGCGCTCCCACTTGGTAGGAGGCTTGGCCTGAGGAACGGGCTTCTCGCGGGGCAGGCGGGTGCTGGGGGCGGGAA
>PVPY01000089.1:0-53169 GCA_002982035.1 Fusarium algeriense
TATAACCTACCTAAACTTTATATATAAAATTAGTAGTAAAGTTAGTAAAAAAAACAGTTAGATAAACTGAGGTTAATTAATTTATATTTTTACTAATCTCAACTTAATGTATTTAATTTAATAAAAAAGACAACTCACTTACTCAGCACTCGTCCGCGTTCCCAGGACCTGATACTCTGTGTCGTGGGACACCCCGACGACCTTGTCCACGAGCCGGTGCCTTTCCCCGTCCCGTAGACGCATGACTTCCTCTGTTTGATACCCGCTGCGATGGGCTAGGTCGAGATCCTCTATCGGCGACCATGACTTTGACACGCCCCGTTCCACGAGCGGGGAGCTGTTCCCGTCGTATCGCCTGGGATGGACCAGGGCGAACTCTTGGTTTTACTTGCGACACGTGATCGTATTCGCTTTGATTCAAGGAATTCTCGTCCCCCAACTCTTCTGTATACTCGTACGCAGCTTGTTAATCTTCAAAATCCGGATGCTTTTCGTCATATTCGTCCTCTTGTTCATTCAAGGACTCGTCTTCGAAGCCTGCGTCATCTTCGTCATCTTCGTCATAATGCCTTGGGTCGTGTCCACTCTCTTGGTCGTAATATTCTTCCTCGCCATACGTATAATCATCGAGATATTCTTCTTCATCAATGTGATAGTCTCGATATGGCTGTCGATACGTTGGCCCCCTACTCTGCTGTCCTTGTTGCCGTTTCGGACTCCTAGCACCACCCGCCCCATATCGTGGTCCATAACTAGGTCTAACCTCGTCTTCAAATGCCCGTTGGCGAGAAGCAAGTAAGCTAGTGGGTTCTCCAAGGCCATACCGGTCATGGCGCAAACGAAAGTTCTTAGCCTGCTGCGCTGCGCTGACGCCGTGCACCTCCCTGAGATAACGCATAAAGGCCAAGTACGCTCTAGCCACATCCTGGAAGTACTTCGATGTCAATCTAACCTTGACCATCTTCTTGGACATGGCAGCTACATCCATGACACTTCGTCCCCCGCCGGCAGCAGGGTTAGCGAGCTTTTGAGCCTCGAACTCTGCGAGTGCTAGGGCTGTCTGGCAGGCGTTGCGGATCTGACGTCCGTTCCAGCGTGCTTCCTTATTCTTCGCATAGTAACCAAGGATGAATTTGCGTATGGAGGGCTCATCAAGCTCTAGATCAGCCTCGCCTCTTTCCTTTTTCCGCTCGAATCGTGCTCGAATTCGCGCAAGATTGACATTGAAAACAGCGAGGGTGGAAGATTTGCTGAGTGGCGGATAGTACAGGCTGATGTGGATTCGGGAAGTGAATGCTTCGTCAAATGTGCCGACGCGATTAGTAGTTAGGAAGAGGATACCGGAGTAGTATTCTAGTGTGCGAAGGAAGACTATCGTAATTAGGTTAACATTATTGAACGTTGATATAACTTTCAAAAAGGGGGTTCGCGACATACCAGCAACGAGACTGTTACGGTCAAAATTCTCAGTCTGTCGCGCTTCGAGGAAGACATCGGCTTCATCAATAAGCAGAATACATCCCCATCGACTTGCGAGGGCAAAGTTCGTTTCCAAGCGGCTTTCCACCACATCAGCCGTAGACCCCAAGTCTCCTAAAGTGTGTTATTAGAAGGGCGATGTTCCAAGTTTGTGGAAGCTGTCCCCACTCACCACAAGTTATTTGAAACAGAGGCTTATGGAAATATGTGGCAACGCATTCTATTTTAACCAGTGAGACAGTGGTCCAAGAGGTGCCCTAGAATCTAGAGAATTCTGACCTGCAGTGGTTGTCTTGCCTACTCCTGGGGCTCCGTGGAGAAGCAAGATCAAACCTTTGCCTATTATAATTGTGAGCCACCTTTCGATTCGACGGGAGAAAAAATTGTTTACCTTTGCCACGGACGATGTCTACTTCGTCAGTCTCGTCGTAAGCGGACGCTTTGTCCAAGAAATGCTGCGTAACGAGACTTTCCACCATTTCTCTATGACCGGGTGGCAGTACAAGTAGTTCAAATGTACTCTCACCTTTCATCGGTCCAAGATAAGAGAGATCAAGCTTGGCTAAAGGGGAAGTTATGTCAGTACAACATCAATCTCACAGCCGCGTGAAGAGCATAGCATAGCCGAACATCGGCTTCCACGAATGATACGACTCACCCCACTTCCTGCTGCGCAAGATATACCCATACACCCGGTAACTTATGATCAACCTCTCGTCGTCTGTGATGTAGTTCTCGTCCTCAGTAGCCTCCTTTAGTGGCCGTGGAGCGATAGCTAGAGATAGTATCCTCTCGTTTGACGTGACCTGCTCGCGAAACTGGCTTTGAATAAACTCCTTGCTGCGGTTGTGTTCCACATAGATGTCGTCATGCACCTTCTCTCTTGAGCAGCATTCGAGAATGCAATTCTTATTGACAGCCCGACGAGTCCGGCGACGATCCCTCACCGAGCCAGTAGAACCGGCGTCAGAGTCGTCGGCAGGCTCATCATCATCATCATCGTCATCATCAATATTTCTGAGTGTCGGTTTCCAACTCATTGCAACGTCGGTCAATTCGAGCTTCCCTGCTTCCTTGAGCATGCCAGCAAAAGCCTCGAGAATGAGCTTTTCCACGGTAAAGCCGTTTGCTCTCCTTTTTCCGCCCATGTCGTTGGCGGCGATGGCCTCCTCAAAGTCGATGACCACTTGACTATCTATCTCTTCTTGAGTCTCCAACTCAAGTCCAGAATAGTGCTTTGGGACTCCGCGACGCTGGGTATCGCTGACTTCCAAGAAAGTCGAGCCCCTCTTGATCAGTATCTCTTTCAACTTGTGGGTCCTGGCCATACGGAGGGGGATTATATCGAGCGATCGAATACTCTTTTCGCCATCAAACCGATAGAAGTCAATGTTGTGAGAAACAGGACCAATTTTCTCGCCGTCAAAATCCAGATGAACGCACTGAATAGTGATGGGGGACTTTTGTAGCTTGGCTTTGGCCTCGGACACCCAAAGATCCTTGAGGGATGGCTGCTTCATGCCGTGCGTAGAGTACCTGACCAGGATAACTCGGTAGGCCTGTTTCTCGTCCCTGCTGACCACAAAATCACCGGGCTTAAACAAATGCCATATATCGCTAAAGAACACTCTCTGACAGTCGGGACTTGAGAGATAGACTATCTTTTCTTCCAAGTCCGTATCGATGAACTCCACGAGACAGTTTAGTTCGTCTAGTGCCGCTTTAGTCTCGATAAGGGGGTCTTCGTCGATATCTGAGCCATCTTTGTCTTTATCCGCGCGCTTGCTGTAGCGTTTACTACGATGTTTGGTTTTGTCTTCTTGAGGCTTACTATCGTCATCCCTATGCTCTTCATGGTCGCCCTTATCACCGTTTATAGTATCGTTCTTGTCGTCATTGTTTTCTCCGGAACTCATGTCTGCCAGCTTTAGCTGTGTTGTCTCTGAGTCTTCCAGTTTAGCCTCAAGGTTTTCTTTCCATTTTCGAATCTCGTCCTTGTATCGTACCAAGGCTCGAAAAGGTCGCATCATCAGAACAGACTCGCGAGTCCCTGAGTGATCTGAAAGATCGTCTTGAAAGATCTTGCCAAGTATCTTTATGATGGCGTTAGAGTTGATGCGAATGCGCTCTGGTAATGGCCGTTGGCCCCGTGAGATAGCCTTGCCGCTTATCGTTTGCTGCCTAGCCGCTATGCCGTCGGCGGCGAGCCCGTCTTCCTCGTACTCCTCTTCGTGGCGGTATCGCCGTGCGGAAGAATAATTCGGGTATCCTAGGTCTATAATGACTTCAGGCTCGCCTACTAGGACATCGACAGCGAATCGCTCCTCAAGTACGTCTAGCTTGATAAACTCCTGGAATTCTATCCATGGCGCCCGATTGAGTTTCGGAATGATGGGGGGATACGGCCACTCGAATGGAAGGTTAACCACTCCACTTTTCTTGTGTTTCGACGTTATGGGAATCTGTGGTGGCGGCGGTATAGGATAGGACGGTCTATAGCATGACATACTGATCTCATCCATCTTACGGTGAAGCTGTTCGATTTCGGCCCTGATATCGACAGTCTCATTGCCCGTTCCTTTTTCTGCATGTCCTTGTGTGTCGTTGATTGTATCGTCAATCATTTGATCTGGTACGGCAGCGTTTGAATCTTGATACATGGTTGGAGCTCTTTCGTTGTTTCCCTCATCCACTGTCTCTTTGGAAGTTTCGGCAGATTTGGCCAAATCCAGTGACTCGGATGGTGATTCAATACCCGCCACCTCGTCGGTGTCCTCCAGGCGATTGACATCATTAATGATTGAAGCGCTCGTATCCTGTGAAGGAGTCATGGCTGGTGAATCCTCTGCTATATTCTCGGATATAGGGGGCGGCATGTCCGAATGTTATCATCAATGAAAATCTTAGTCGATTGTTAATGGTTGAGTTCAGATATTGGGCCGCTATGTGTGAAGAAGCACCAAAGTAAGCGATCAAGAACTGAGTGGCGGGATTTGCAAATACCATTCAATCGCCTACAACGAGGCCTTATATTGGAGCATACCCTACCAGGATTATCATCCCTGACACGTCACGTTACAGCAGGACCAGCTACAACAGAGCTCATCATCCACCATCCCATCCTCAAACCAATGCAGATCGGCGACGAGGAAGGAACATTTTAACTTGATGATTGGATGTACGGCATAACCCGTGCCGTATGTGACTTGGCATGGATCAGCCTGCATGATAAAGTTGTCTTTTTATTTGCTCAGATGCGATATTTGATGTAACGGCATCAAGAGCTGAAACTTCTGCTTACGGGCTTCCAAAATGTTAACGATGATTGGCAGGGAGTGCCCCATTTCTGCGAGCTTTCCTCGCCGGCACAAGAGTGGATTTCTCAATCTGCAAACTGCATCAGGCCACGTCAATGGAATGTCATTCTAGGCTTTTTGCATTGATAAGCCAAACATCCTTGCGACTGAATGCCAGCCAGACTTCAGCCCCCAATCCACTTAGCAAGAGGCTGTGCCATTCATAGAGGCTGAGCTGCCCAAGCCTCTGGTGTTTACTTCAAGCCGCATTTCTCCATTGGCAACCTCTTTGAGTGCCTTGGATGTTATGGCTCATAAGTTGATGACAACCCAAGAGCTCAGCAGACGACAACCGTGCTTGGACTTCATCGAGACTCGTCTGCCTGAGTTTCACGAAGCTTTTGCAAACCCCGAAGTGCGATTTAACACGTCCCTAGGACGCTACGCGCCCATCTCACAAGTCACTGAGGGCAGTAATATTATGGATCAACCAACGGACCATAACCTGCCGGAGCTGCTCCCCGAAACGACATCAGCCTCGACGCGGCGACCGTTCTGGGAGGAGATGTTACCCCGGGCAATGGAAGCACTCAGATCTACCCGTGATGAGCCCGATAAACTTGTTGGCACTTCCAACAGTATCCGAGTCGCAACAGGGTGGGTCGAGATTGTCAGCATTCTTGAAATAGCCAGAGCGAAATACTATGGCTACTCCAGATTTATTGGCTTTTGGAAGCGGGTGGGACACAGGGCGACAAATCACGCCGATGATGCAAAGAGGCTTCTTTCTCTTTTACCAAATACGGAATATTCATCAATTATCCATTGTATTTTCGATGTCATTTTTGACGTAAGTAAATTCTCTTTCCATGGCTCATCTATCATGTTCCAGTTGAGAAGCGTCAACACCTAACACAGAAAGGCTGCTAAAAGAACTGCTAAAATCCGGGAGGAAATCGAGACAAGCCTACGCCAGTTCAGAGAGAAGTTGGAGGATGTTGAGAGTATCGTGGCAGTCTACACCAACGAAGACGATATAGTCTCTGCGGCTTTGAACGTCCTCGTTTCAATACTGCAAGCTGTTGAAGACATTGTCGCTTATTACTGGGCGAACAAAGGCAAGATCTCAATTGTATATG
Source organism: Fusarium algeriense (assembly GCA_002982035.1). Taxonomy (NCBI): domain Eukaryota; kingdom Fungi; phylum Ascomycota; class Sordariomycetes; order Hypocreales; family Nectriaceae; genus Fusarium; species Fusarium algeriense. Next base: position 5,915 of record PVPY01000089.1, read on the forward strand.
CTTAGGAGCCAAAGCTGCTAACTCAATGTGTAAAGGGCGAAAGATGGCCAAAGCATTATGGAGGGGTGAAGATTATAAGACAGACCTCACAGAATGCCTTGATGGGCTCAACTCCAGTAGTACAAGGCTGATGGAGAAGGCTAATATCGGAAGCTTCCGTGAAATCCGCTCAGTGAATTTGAAAGCATCAGAGGGTGAGTGAAAACAGCTACAAACCATTCTATCTACCATGAACAGAGTGCTGAGTATATCATTAGGCCTCGAGAAGCTTAAGCGGCTACAACTGGACCATATAAGAATGGCAGATGCGCAGTCACAAATGAACGAATCTGGCCGAAAGATGGCAACTGAGCAACAAAGACTAGCTTCAGGTCTGAGCAGAGAGGCATCAGCGAACACACGAAACGCCGCTGCCAACGAGATAAATGCCGCTGCTAATTTAGCCAACGTTACGATCTCCGCTGTTGCTTTAAACGCCTTCGACAGGTTATCCCAAGAATATCTGACTGCTATAAGCGGTAGGCAATGCACTTATTTCAACCATAGCCTCAGCTAATTTGTGGGCGAACAATAGAAAAAGAAAGAGCCCTGCGGTTGAACACCCAGCTCTTGGTCACAAACGCACACCTTTCGTCTGAACTAAAAGCTGAACGGTCTCGCAGTCGGGATCGTCGTCCTCCGCTGGGCCCACCACGCATATCGCAACCTCAGCTCCTACAAATGGTGAACTTGGACTTGGATTCAGATATATCCAATGCCGAGGAGACTGACATGGACTTCATATCGGACTCGGCCGCTCTAGTCAATCGGCGTGATCAAGGCCGCGCCGAGCAACTCGTCGATGATCCAAAATTCCGGCAATGGGTAGTCAAGACCTGCTCGACTGAGCTTCTCATTCACGGGCACATGAGACCCAGTCGAACGAACGTGTCTCCCCTGTCACTCTTCACCGCGTCCATAGTGCGAAGCTTACGCAAAGTCGACCGCTTCCGCGTCATTGCGTTCTTTTGCGGCCAACATACTGATCTGGACGACCCGCTAACGGGAGGCACTAGTCTCATCAAAACCCTCATAGCGCAGCTTCTTTATCAGCATCGCTTCGATGACGCTGACCTAGCGCATGTGGCCCAGGAAGTGAACCTATCGCTACTGAAACGCGATGCAGAAAATATTAAAGAGCTTTGCCAGCTGTTCGTTGTCTTAGTTCACCGACTACATAGCAATACTACGCTCTTCTGCGTGCTCGACAGCGTCAATGTGTACGAAGACGAAGAGTATATGCAGGATATGCACGTGGACAAAGTGTTGTACGAGATCTTGTCACTGACGCAAGATAGGAAGGTCAAGACGCATGTCAAGATTATGTTCACAAGTCCAACGGACACGAACATGATCAGCGCAGGGTTTCAACAGAAGGACATACTTTCCATGTCTGGAAGGCTTAGTGTCGATAAGCATTTTAGCGATAGTCGCTTATCGCAGAATTTCAAAGGGGCCCTCGAGAGTAAATAATATAAGTTACTTGTGGTGAAATACTTAAACGATTTAATATTAGTAGTTTCATCCCTTTTGGTCAAGCGGCACTTAGATTTTGACAGATAATCCGAGTCCTTCTGTGTGGCTTTTGACGCGGGATCAGAACGAGTGACGCTGGATATCCGTTGCGAGCACTATACAAACTCTGGAAACTCAAAATCTTCAATAAACCCTCTCATTTCCTGTTGTCGTTGAGATGATGTGTAGTGGCTGGACGAGACTCCCTGCCTACTTTGGTGGAGATGTTCAAGTCGACATTATACTGGGCTGCTGAACCTCTACATTGGCAAAATCAATAATAAGAGCCGTAAACCGAATACGCCCGCTACTAATCTAGAGAATATTAAAAACTTCGCTCTTCCTTTGCCCTTGTTTCCACTCTTCAATGACTTCACCATGCATTGCCTTGTGGACATAACAATCCCCAATTAAGCGGTAATGGTCATGCTTCCGACGCAAAACAAACAATACCTTTCCACCAAATAGGACAACAACCTCGTCTCCTGCCTTCATATTGGCTGACCCGAGGCCAAAGTGCCCAGATTTGGCATAGAAGACACGTCGATGATATGCCATCTTGCAGAGTCTGGCGCAATAGGATCCGGTAACACGACACTCGACACACTCATTGTCAGGATCTTTCAATTCACCTGGAAGGCGAACCAACCGGGCTGTCAGCCCTCGCTTTCTTTTGCGGCATGCTCACAATACTGGATAACATACCTGTTATGCGAAATAGCAACTTCCATTCACTCACTATGATTGTGAAGTACTAAGTATATTACACTATTTTATTATTAAGTTCAGGGAAATGATTCTTTTAGTAAAGGCTCCGGCATGATCCACTCCGCCTCGTTCCAGTTCTCGTCATCAAGCCCACACAACCTTTTGAGGTCCTCTACATCATGGTCCTTTAGATCTTCTAGCTCAGCCAGTTTTTCAAACCTATGCACATTTGAGGGACACCAGTGTTGCAAAATTTGATGAAACGACAGTCTCCAACCATTTTCTCCGGCCAATTTAAGGAGCTGAGCGTTTTCAACATCCTTCGGGTTTAGTCGCAATTTCCTGAACGATCCCTTTCTTTCAGGTCCAAACTGGAATTTGGCAAATACTCTGCCTCCTTTGCGTGAATGGTTGGAAGGGCCAAATTCAAGCCACACAGACGTGTCCGCGCCGTAAATGACAAGGGCGAGAAGAAAGGGCTGAGGTGGAAGGATGCATTTTTCTAAGAAAAACATCCAGATCGCATGGTGCCATAGGTACGGTGAATCTTCCTTTGGGAATACTGGATCTCGGGGAGAAACTCCTAGTTCCAAGCATCCTAGCATCGCTCTCAACATTCCTTTCGTGTTCCCAGCGTAGCCACATACCGCCATGTTTATTAGATCATTTACCAGATATCGTAAGGTAAGTGGATCAAAGGCTAGTTGCCTCTCTAGAAATTTCCGATCATGTCCAACTGTCCGCGACAGGTCGTACATGCCTAGAGAGGTGGCTTTGAGAGGGAAGCAGAATGCAGCTCGACTTATGAGACCCACACTATGATTCTCAATGTTGTCGTGGAGATAAATATTTACGACGAAGAGGTGAAGTGGCACAGAGAAAAAAAGACTATCGGCGAATAAGTTCAGAGGCTGCAACATCCTCATTACTAATGAACTTTGCAGCGGTCCCAACCGGCGAAGATCGTGGCATACACGATTAACCATAGATTCAAATCCAATAGTTACTTCTCTGCCATATTTTCTTGCTGATGTGTGGCGTGCTTGAAATAGCTCATTTTGATCGTGTTCCTCGCTTTTGTGATCCAATTTATACTTAGACAGATAGGGTGATGCACACTTCAGTTCTGCCAAGGCTGCCTGACATTTGAATCTCGCGATGTCGATCACCTGAGAGTAAGGCTCTAGGTAGGCCATTACGTCTGGTCTGCTGAAATATTCCACCAGAGAGCGATGTGTGAGTTCGATATGGCCATATGCAATGCCAAATTGCCTACCACTTCCGTAACTCTTTTCCACGATGCTGAGCAAACCTCTGCAGCGGCCTTCAATTTGTTTGCGACACCTTCTTAGCCGGGTTTGTATTTCTTCAGCGTCGACAATGACATCCATTTTATCTGCAAAACTCTTTTCATCACCATAATCATCAAGAAACGAAGCTTCAAGCTGTGAGAGGTTTGAATGATGTAAGGTTATGACAAGGCCTAGTGTTCGGAAGGCTCGCTCACGGTCCAAAGGATGAAGATCAACCTTTATCGTCTCAAATATAGCACCAAAAAGATACTCGAGTTCCTTCAGAAGCGAATCTATCTTTTTCTCAAGATCACTGACAGAATCTTCTAGGAGAAGACCCTGCTCCAGAGTCTTCAACGCGAGGGTAAGCCAGAGAAACACTCCCTCAGCTCTACCAACTAATTTATCGATCAGAGTCCAATTTCCGACTCTTGATCTTTCCACCATAACCTTGAAATCTGGATTTCTCTGCAGGGTATGGTTCACCATAATGTACATGTCAGGCTTCGTGAATTCATGTACTCGAAACTTGGGACATTCTGAGAAACGTTGCTGGAAGATAGGCAGCTCTCGGCTCGAAACGCAGATTTTGAAGTCAGTCGGCCACGAGTTCACCCAAGAGAAAAGTGAGGTAATCAGCTTGTCATCTCTGCCAACGAACTCGTCCAGGCCATCGATCATGAATGCGAACTTGTGTTTCTCGAATACATCGTTCCGTTTCATGAGGTCCGTGAAGGCTTGATCTATATCCACCGCAGAAAAGCGATAAGATATGGAATTCCTTAGTAGTTTCCATTGCTTTGGGAACACTGATTCGATCAAATGTGGACACTCCGATACAATTGCCAGCAGAAGAGAGCGAATCAGGCCATTCCATGACTTCTGGACGTCGGTGCCATTTCTCCAGAAGAAAAACTTGGCAAGTACCAACCTTTTCGCTCCAGCCCAATGACTTAATAGCTGCAGCGTGCGATCGTTCTCGTAGATATACTTCATCAATGTCGACTTGCCTGCTCCTGGCTTGCCAGAGATATGGAATACACCCCCTCCTCTGGACAGCCAGTCGACAAAGGATTCACGGACCGATTGTCGTTTCTGACGGAAGCTCTCTGGTTTGATCCATTCGTTATCCCATTGATCCCTATGATTTGATTGATACTCATTATCCAGTAACCAGTCGAATGTTTCCTCACAGGCAATTTCTACCGCATCATATCTGTCATCCATTTTGTCTTGTTGCAAAGCTTTCAGTATAGTATCCTGTAGTGCTTTTCTCATTGCTTCTTCCGTCAGATTGAACAGACAACGGATATCCGTTAGCAGATCTGGGCCAAGGCTGGTGACTTGGACATCACTCCGTAAGGTCTCAACCTGTTGTGAGAGCTTCTGGAGTTCGGATTCTTGAAATTTCCCAGAGTTGATAATAGACTTAAGTTTCGTTTGCATATCCAGTCTAGATTAGAATGAACAGTTCAGAGTTAACCAAGAACTCCAAGTTCGATATTCAAGTAAGGAAATACCTGAGGGCACATACCTATCTATGTGAGATATCTCTATATGTAGCTGTTCTTTACACCTCTCAAGTTGCGCAAACAGATCATTCTTTTCGTCTTTCTTGCGCAGGTTGCGAATCACGGTACTAAGAGCGTCGCGGTTTGATTTCTTATTTGAGCTCTTGACCCGAAGTGTTTGGAGTAATTTGAGCAAATCATCGGACAATGATTGACACTCCTTGATAAGTTTGTTCCGACGCTGCTCTTCCGGGGTCATACCACAGAATGGCACATGATCTTGTAAAGCTAGCGCGTGATTATGGATCTGTGTCGTTAGGAATTGAAGGTGTTCATTTTCAGCAGTGCTTCCGGAGGCAGATTCTTTGATCTTGCGTGCAGCATTAGCAACTTTGAACCCAACGTCGATAAAGGCGACAATATTGCCTACAAGGCTTATTGCCGTGAAAGGATCCATAATGAAGAGCCATGCCCATACAAGGACCGGGTCAGAGAGCAAGATTAGTGGCGAATCACGTTGTCCCGATCCGTCTCAGTTTGACAACCAGAGAATTCTTGATCAAATTTGTTCGAGGGACTGTGTTGCGGGGAAAGGATGAAAATGTCAGATTCCAGATGAGGCTGATTGATGCCTAATGTCGAATGTGCGGCAAAATGGTGCCAATAAGATTTTTCTAAACGGATTCCCCCTCCCCCACAACCATTAAATCAGCGTAAGGCAGCTCTGCAGTAAAAACAGGTAGCTGCAGCCTGTTCCAATTATCCAATAGGGTAATATTATACTAGTACATAATTTAACCCCAGGAGTTGCCAGTAGTCTTAATACAGTTCGTTGATATGGCAACTACATTTAATTGTCCTGCTCAGGATGCTAATGATATTTCTAGATAATGTGGCATATTGTCAGAAGTCAGCCATTCCCCTCGAAAATGATCACTTTAGCGACATTCTAGCTCGCTAATCTCCTATTCTACCTCATTATGCACACCAGCGCTCGATATGCACGCCCTGTACTCGATCCAACACTTCAAAATCGAGGCCGTGCTGATGGAAAGTGACGATGATCATTGCGAAATGACCCAACACCTTCACCCTCCAGTCGCCCTCCGGTAGGCGTGCGATCTGAGGCGCAGCCTCTTGCAGCACCAACGGATCGGCCCAGGCAACGTCAACCTTGTTTGTTAACAACAAATTCTTGGCCAGTTCAAGTCCGGGAGAATTGACAAGATGCGACTGCCCTTGCTTGAAACCGAAGCCAACAACAAGGACTCGTGGCTGTAATTTGTCGAGTCTCTCTCTGCATAAGTGCTCAACGATGCGCTGAGCGATGACTCTAGGGCGTGCGTGCATCTTCTCGGTCGCCATCTGGAGCAGCGAGAAGCTATTATTGGAGAGTAGATACTATGGGTTAACCGGGATACAGTGACCCCCGACACCTAGGCCAGGTGAAAAGGCTGGTAGCCGAATGGCTTGGTAGATGCTGCTCGACACACCTCGTAGAGATCTATATTATGCCCAAGACAAGCATCAGCCATCTCGTTAGCATAAGCTATGCAAACCATACGTTGGCAGTTTTCATAGAGTTTCATCATCTCAGCGACTTCTGGTCGGGAAACAGGCACAACTTGGTCAAAGCCTTGCGAGTAGAATCGTTGAATAGTATCTAGTGATCCAGGCACTATATCATCGAGGCCGGAAACGATTTTAGGAATAAGCTGTGCTGGGGGGTCGATACGGCCCGGATCAACGCGCTCTGGCGACATGCCCGCAAAGATACCTCGTTGTTTAGCAAGAGGGCCAAGGAGCTCCCTTGTCATACCTACTGCGACAGAACTCTCAATAACGACAACTGCACCGGGCTGGGCATAGAGACCAACAGTTGAAAGCGCACTTTGAAGGTATGATGAGTCGATGGCTTTATCGGGAAGTAACAAGGTTGGCACAAAGATCAAGAAGTGAGTGGCATTTGCAATATCGCAGGCCATTGACGTGAACCTCACTCTGCTGTTGGGGGGTTGCTTCTGAGCCAAATGATCAATCCGAGCCTCCGATATATCGTATCCAATCACATTATAGCTCTTGGAAAAGACGCTGATGAGATGTTCGCCAACATAGCCAACACCAATTACAGCCACGAGAGCTCCCGTGTTTGTAATGATCGACCCTGAGACAGAATTGTTGAAACGGTCTTCCACAATGGAGGTTTCGCTTGGGGGAGTAATATCGTAGAATCCTCGAGCAGAGAAACTCTATGGCTCAGAGTTCTGCTTGTGAATGTTCAAGGCGGGTCCCCGAACTGGGTTGGTATGTGAAAGCAGTGGAGTCATGATGGTAACACCAGGAGATCAACGGATGCCTAAGGGAGAAATGATCGGTGATAAATAAATGTGTCCAGGTCGACGCTTTCCTAGAATACAAACGGGGGCTCCGGGTCTAGATATATAAACATCAGCAAGCAGGAGATGGCCATAGGGGGGGAACAATGACTGAATTTTTGCCATCACTATCGAATTTAGGGTTTCACAGTAGCACCGTGCCTTATCCTGCTTCTATGGTGGTATAGTCGCCAAGTGGTTCCCAATAAGCACTCGAATCGGTCGATTATATCCACTTCGGCATGGCTTCAGCCGACATATTGGAAAAATGTCTGTGGAAAGGCGGTATGACAAAGTAATCGCGATTGATGTCACATCCGGCCACGTAGGAAAAACAATTGCTCAGTCGCTGCAAAGAGAATCCAAAAGTATACCACCATGAGCCGAGTAGCAACCGCCACCTTCTATCTTGATCGGAAAATCGGCAAGTTACAAATCCAGCCGTGGCGGGAACCTCGAAGGTCACCTTTCCACGCTGTGGTTTGAATTCACCATGTTTATTTGCAAGCTCCGGGTCTAAGAAATTTACTAAGCGTCAATTGAGCGACAGTAGAGCGACGAGGACCGGCTGTGATTCCCGGCAGCCTAGATGGTCTGATGAGCATGAATTTTCTTCAAATGATATGTTTTCTAATGTCGTGGCTTGAGGGTGCTTTGACGATGATTAACTTACATGCCTACAACGGGCCTTACTGACAACCATATCGATTCTCCGCGGAGTAAGCCATATTTGTCTTGAATGTACGAGGGCTAGGAGGCGTCACTGTGCCTAATCGCCCAACTTTTTGATGTAGTCTTATCACACCACTACACACTCTCTTCCGTCCCGTACGAATCCGGCTGCATGACGTGATTGTGTTGAAAGTGTTTAGTTCTCGGGCGAACGCCCAGCTACTAATTTGCCAATGCGCACTTTACCACATGGCCAACATGCAATAACGCCTTTGCTGCATTGCCGGTGCGGCGGTCGATAGATCAATCTCTAGTAACCAAGGTGGCCCCATCGGCTAATTTTTTCGCAAGTCTTAAGTGCAAATTAATGGCCACCGCATGGACGTATAGAGGATAATCAACACCAGAAGCACGAGGTCCGAGCCCACTAGCATGTTAAGGACGGTGCATCAAAACAGGACGGTTGGCTGGTCTCCTTCTTTTTATGGACTTCCCAAAGGCCACTACGACGCATTCCAGCGCCGATACCTGGTCATCTGCGTAATACACTGGGCTTGGCTGCCTGTTTTCTGCTATGTCGCAATGGAACCTTACCTACATAAGTAAACACTTATTCCGCTTCGTAGTGATGATTGTGCCTCTATGCCTATCCATATTTCTACTTTTTTGCGTTTATCATAAGATCGTGGTATCACAATGAAGTTTTCCTTGACTCTTACGTTCGCTTGTCTGCTGCTCGACGTTAACGCTGCCCTCTCGGGTCAAGCTTTAGCCGCGGACGAGCTCCTCTCCCCGATACGCGCTAGGCTACAAAAGCGCGCTGAGTGCGGTATGGGGAGTGGGCCTTGTCCAAAGGGTTCCTGCTGCTCAGGAAGTGGCTTCTACGGCACAACTAAGGACTATTGCGATGGTTCCAGCTGCCAGTTGGACTATAGCGACTCCTGCGACCCTTTGTAAGTCAATTTACCCTGGTAGTTCAGAGACTTTAGACGTCGAGGAACGTAGAAGACAAAAACAAATTCAGGAAGTGCTGCTTAAACTATGGTTAACTGTCAAAATTAGCTTTGGACCTCCAGGGGCAAGCACAGAGAGCGTTCCTCGGCCCAGCCTCGGAAGTGTGCCTTATGGGTATGTCTGCCCTGCGATCTTGAAATTGGGAAATGCCGGGCTATCAAGACTTACAACGGGATCATAGGGAGTATCATCACGGCCTGCACAACTCCTGGCGTAATTGCACTTACTTTCGATGATGGCCCATATATCTATACTAATGATATGCTGGATCTCCTAGACCAATCTGGCGTCAAGGCAACCTTCTTTGTCACTGGTAACAACCGCGGCAAGGGGCATATCGATGATTCCTCTACACCATAGCCAACCATCTTAAGGCGTATGCAATCTGCAGGCCATCAGATAGCCAGTCACACTTGGACTCATCGTGACCTAACTCAAGTCAATAGTACAATCCTCAAAACGGAAATGATCTATAACGAGATGGCTTTCCGCAACCTCTTTGGGTGGATCCCAACTTATATGCGACCTCCATATTTGGCCTGCAATGCGGCGTCTGGCTGCCTCGGCCTGATGAAGCAGCTTGGCTACCACGTCATCAATGCAAACCTTGACACTAAGGACTATGAGTATAATGGACCTGACCTGATTCAGAGCGCTAAGGATAAGTACTCTGCCGCTGTTTCCTCTAATTCAGGTGGCAATAACTATATTGTTCTCGCCCATGACGTCCATGATCAGACTGTCCACAACCTGACTAGTTATGTGATCCAGACAGCGCGGAATCGAGGCTACAAGCTCGTTACTGTGGGCGAATGCCTTGGCGATCCTAAGGAGAATTGGTATCGGGTCGTCAGTTCACAGCCCACTCAAACCCAAGCGTCCACCCTGGTTACTCAGCCGACAAGCACAACTCAGCCCTTGATAGTTTCACCCAACCAGAGGTGCGGTGGAACCACGGGCTATATATGTATGAATTCCCGCTTCGGAAATTGCTGCTCTTGGTATGGCTACTGGTAAGTTCATTCCCTTCACTTTGATGCGTTGACTCGGCCTGGGTTTAATCGAGTATGAATATCCGAACGATGCGGGTTGCATAGATTGTTTAAGAATATCACTAACACGATGGTTATTAGTGGTTCGAGTGATTCCTACTGCGGAACTGGCTGCGACTCGAACTTTGGACAATGCACACCGCTCACAGGCACGATTCAGAACACAACTGATGGCCTCTGTGGAACGACTTTTAAGGCGACCTGCGCCAACTACGGAACTAAGACCTGCTGCTCACAGTACGGATATTGGTGAGTCTCCCATTTCGTAGATGGAATCCTTATCGCTGTCGACTGCGGAGTTGGAATGAGATTGAAGCTAACATTGACTGTTCTGTTTTTTCTCTAACAGTGGAAACACGGCTTCCCACTGCGGTACAGGTTGCCAGAAAAGCTTTGGAACGTGTAGCTGAGATGGAGACGAGGGGAGAATGCCTTTTGGGTTAGCTGAAGTATCATTATTAGCCCCGTTGAGTGGTTTTGGCGCCGTCTAGCAGATTTAACTCAACTCAGTATAATCCATGTAAAAGAGGCATTGTTACTACAACCAGAGTGTTTCCGTTCTAAAACAATCTATTTCTGGCTCGCCGGGGCAGAAGGATAAGAAGTGACCATATCCAAACGGCTTATGCCGATAAAAGCTTACTCAGACGACATTGCATGGACCCTACAGTGACCTGGCACCATTCACAGCAAATACAGGAACAGCCAAATAAGGGAAGGTTGCACTGTTGGCTTCAACTCCTTAAGGTTTAGGTCGAGAGCAAAGGTATGGCGTCAGAGTGTGTGGCTTTCGGTATTTCTATGAAAGTATGTCCGCGGACGGCTATAATTTCACATTTGCTACTCCAACGGGATAACTCCACAACTGGACGTGCACAGATGCAACACCTCGAAATGGACATCTAGCCTCGATGCCTACTCAGAACACGGACGAAATACTACCAACTAGTGATAAGGAAAGGTACTTGCATCCTGGTTCCCGCTAATACTGCGCCGTTATGGCACGGAAATGACACTGCGACACTCACTAGCACCCTACTGAATACGTGTTTCGGCTATCTTAGGGAGGATCGAGTAGGAGATATGATGAGAGAGATCCATCGAGATCGACGTGCCTCTAATTGCACGCCAGCTAAGCGCATTGACCGGAAGTATTATGAGGTGACGTAAGGTGAGTCTATAGCACATTAATTGTGACGTTTCAGGTAACCCTCACAATTCCCGGTCCGCCCCCGCGTTATATAGCGTACTAATCTCGTTTACAAGATAGGTTTCTTGATACTCAAATCGGGCTAATCCCAACTCCCCGATTAAGTGACGGTTCTAGACCCCTATGGCTTGCGACTGGCTAGGAAGTTGCGCGGCGTTGCTTTTGAGTAGGGCTGTACTAAGTTGGTAGGGATCGCTAGGAATGGTTTTAATCACGCACTCTTAACCCCAGGACAATGGGAATCAAAAGTTATTCCACCTTCCTTAGCTCAGAAGAGTTAGATCTAGCCGGATCAGGTCGTTATTAGGTAGCTGCTGTAAAACTGCAACTTTGACCTTATCATCTCTAATAGAAGAGGTTACTGTTTTGTACACCAGCTATCCGCAGAAATTATAGCGATAACGCGGCCTGGCATCGTCTCATAAAGGTTCTGAAAAATCTTATCTTGAAGCTTATCTCAATCCGCTATCCCAGTTAACACCAAAGCATGCTGTGTTGAGATCATATCCGCCATTTGATGACGTGGGTGTAAGTAAGGAAGTTGATGTGCATTGAAAATGGGTGCAAATAGGGCCAGTCAGAGGCCAAAGCGTAGGAATGGGTTGAAAGAATTCTTACTACGCTCCTATTGGACTTTTCCAAATATTTATCACCCAGACCCCTGTGTAGACTGCTGCAGGTACCGAAGCCACGTCTCTATCCCCGGCTGGAACAAGGACAAGTTCCGAGATGCTTCTCTTTCATCAAATATCTGATTCTCGCGTCATATGTCGGTGATGCGGGATTCGCGGCCTTGCAACCGTGTCTGAGCGTCATCCATCGCTCACGCCGTTACCAAGGGTTGGAGAAGATATTTTCAACTGTATTTGCAGTATAACACCTTGCAATGGAATAGGGCATTGGTCCATGTCTATTCCATCCTCGGCCTTTCGAGCGCCGACATTAAAATTAGGTATTGAGGTACTGAACTTAGTATACTCACGTGAAACAAAGCATGTATGCCTTTAGACAAACCGACCCGGAGAGATTTGATATTTCCACCCTGACTAAAAGGTTTGAGAGCAGGATAACAATGAAGTGACTGCGCACGGGTCGCGAAACAGCTGCTAAACCAGATAACGTACGCAACCATGGTTCTCTTCTCTTGCGGAGCCACTTAGTCAATCCACCTGTTCTGCCTGATAATTAATTCAATATTTTTTACTGGGCTTATTATCGATAGCCTGAGTGGCATAGACGAACTATTAGAGCATGCAGCCATAGCTTGCCTGAATGAAAGTACCGCAAATCTAATATTGGTAGTTCATGTTGAGAGCTAAGCCATGGGCCCGCTTGTGTTTATTGTGTTCCTATGCCCAACCTTTCTCTCACAAATTCGGTAAGGAACGATGGAACGTTGACGATGAAAACAAGGGTAAGAGTTTTTGGGTTTGATGATACTGAAAAGGAGGGCTGTGTGTTTTACACGGTCGAGACCATTGTGGCACCGCGATGAGAAAGAGACCTCATGGTTCACATTGGAAATAATATACCGGGCCCTGCCTGCTACTTTGAGAACGGCTACCGGGCTCGTGGTGGCCTATTTATGCCAGTCAAGGCACAAACTGGCTATTATAGGGGTATCCCTTATATCTTCATCGGCAAGCGGAATAATATGTCTTAAAAGCGTATCAGAGCCAGAAAAAAAGCGCTGAATCATATTCAAAAAGCCACAGATGTCAATGGCTGGACAGAAGACGGAGGAAGAACGTAGTTCCGGCCCGTAGGCTATCCTGCCTGGGCTCGACTCACTGGAAACCAATCATAGAGCTCAATGAGGCTTTTAGCCTTCGGACTTCTACAACAAACAAATCGTTAGCCTTTTCGACACGCTTCAACTTGAGATAAACTATGTACTGAGATATATTTCAATCCAGGAATAGGATTTGTCAGTGTTGCGGACTTCAGGATACGTCCTTGGCGGTCAGAAAATTCCCTCATCCAAAATGCCATGCATGTGGATTGCAGTAAGTGATTTCATTGGAGCATTAGCCTCCTCCTCGTTGCTTTCTGAGCCCAACCGCCTTGAACGAGCCCATATCGAGCGGGGTTTTCAACCATCTGTCAGACATTCAGTTATCACACATTTTCTCACCTGTTTTCAATTTTTCTTTTTCTACATGTCCTCGGACTTTTATCCTGCAAGCAAAATAACCCTGGTCGATATCTAGACAGCGTACGAGTTAGCTTCGCTTAGAGTCATGGAGCCGGCATCATACAATAGAGTCTAAGCTTGGTACTATCTTCACAATAGCCATGAGGTCACGTATCAAAGACTTAGCTCGAAAGGGCAAGGAGACGTTGCGGGCTACTGCGGGTAGGCCAGAGTCAATGGTACGTGCATGAGAGCGACATACACTGGTCTAGCTAACGTCGTCTGACTCTAAGCAAGTAAGCGAGGACCAGGTATCCTCTGAATATTCATCGAATACTACCACTGTTGCACCATCCTCGTATACTAATCTCTCAAAAACACCCCAAGCAACAGAAAACCCAACAAAGGCAGATCTTCCTGACAGAACGAAGGATGTTTTTAATCGAAGCACCGTTCCAGATGTACCAGAGCCTACGAAACCATATAATTCAACTGCTATATGGGCGAAAGCATACGAGAAGGCCAAAGAAGATCCAGATAATTTCAAGCTTGTTACAAACTTAGAGCTTTACCTCACTATCAAGACGGGTATGTATACAAAAATGCCTCACTTACCTGCTAGACCCTGGATGATAGGTACTGATGTTTCATGGGCACAAATGATGATCTGACCACTGGCGATGACATGGGTCGACTGAAGCTTGTCCAAGAGATCGCCGAAGACAAGCTTGAGGGTATTCCAGGTGCACGACTATCTTTCCAGATCCGCGACAGACCCATCGTTGTTCGACAAGGCGTTGTCAAGGCAATTCGAGTAGTTAATGCATTCAAGCCTATTATCAGTGGAGCCGTCGCAGCTGAGCCGCATGCTGCTCTGGCTTGGGCTGGTATATCAACAGTTTTGCCAGTAAGTCCCTAATCTTCTCCCGTGTTTCTGTTTACTTAACGAGTATAGATCCTGGAAAACGTCTTTCAACAGGACGAAGACGCGGCTAACGGGCTCATCAACATCATTTTTCTTATGATTCGATACCAACAACTCTATGAGCCCGGTTTTGCTTCTGAGTTCACAGACTCTGGGTAAGTAGCAAACCCAATGCCCTTTTCAGCATGCTAATACCTTTACTGTATAGTCACCACTCCGAGTCAACCCGTCAACTACTCTCTCGCATAAGGACCGAACTCATTGATATTTATGCCCAGATTTATCTGTATCAGGCGCGTTTCATACTTCAATATGCGACACGAGGAAGAGCCCACCGTGCTCTGAGGAATGCTCTGGGTGCAGATGGTTGGGAGGAGCTATGGAAGAGCATAGAGACTACAAGTCAACGTATCGACCAAGCTGTGCACGATCGAATTGGCACTCGAACTCTCGATATGTGGCGAGAGGTCAATGACATCATTGTAAATGTCCAGAAGATTGAGACGTTGCAACACGAAATCCTGGAATCACTAAAGGTAAGTGCATCTTAACGTTTACTATTAGTAGCACGTCTAACCTTGACTGGCTGTAGGAAATTGATCAGCGACAGCTTCTCCAATCGCTGAACGTGACGGCAGACGCCACTTTTGACTCCCGCAAGACTTGGAGCGTGGGGGTCCCTTGCCTGCCAGGAACTCAGCAACGCATCCTCAAAGAGATCCAAGATTGGACGGAAAACTCTGACAGCAAGCCTATCCTCTGGCTCGAAGGAATGGCTGGTACGGGCAAAACGTCTATTTCCTTGACAGTTGCCCAAGCGCTTCACGAGAGGCAGTCTTTTACCAACGGGACTCCCAAACCTAGCTCGGCTTTCCTTGGGGCGACCTTTTTCTTCAAACAAGGTGACGTTACTAGGAATAACACCTCCGAGTTCTTCACGACAATCGCTCAATGCTTGGCTAGTAATCTGCCAGATCTCAAGATACACATCGCTGATGCTATCGACAACAACTCGGGAATTGAAACCAAAGGGCCTCGACAACAGTTGAAGGAACTGATCCTGGGACCTCTCTCACTCTTGGATGAAAAGGCTTTCGTGCCCTTGCGACTAATAGTTGTCGTCGATGCCCTTGATGAATGTGTTGACAAGGATGCTGAGGCACTACTGGGCATGCTGGCCAACATTGGCGACCTTGGGCAAGTACAGCTACGGTTTCTGTTTACTAGCAGAGGTAAAGCGCACATCTCTCGTGGTTTCAGATCTCTTCCAGATGACCTGTATTGTCCGATGACTCTTGAGAAGATCGAGTCGACCAGCGAAGAGCAGCAACCAAACGACATCTCACTATACATATCCCATACCATGAGCGAAATCGCCAAGAAGAATGGTGTGCACGCGGACTGGATCTCACAAGCTGAAATTAGACGACTCACTGACAAGGCCAATGGTCTATTCATTTACGCGGCCACAGCGTGTCGCTTCTTGGACTCCGATTACTTCACCGATCAGGGATATCGAGACGAGCAGCTTGAGTTGATTTTCAACGATGAGTGGGAGACGGAGGGTCCTCAGCAGACTTTGGACAGCATCTACACTAAGGTTCTGGAATTCGCGGACATGAAGACCTCACACAAGAGTCTGAGAGACAGGGTGTACTCTTCCATCAGCAAGATTCTCGGCTTCATTGCTGTTCTCTTCAGACCGGTGTCTGTGGTTACACTGAGCGAGTTACTCCCCATGAAGAGGGACCAGCTCAACGGGATCTTGAAACAACTCCATTCCATCGTCAGCGTGCCAGTCGATGAGACTTCTCCCATCGTGCTTGTTCACCTCTCATTCCGTGATTTTATCCTCAGCGAGCAGAGATCTCGAGGTCTGCCATTCCGCGTTGAAGACGTTCCGATGCATCGGGAACTTCTCGACCGTTGCCTTCAAACTATGTCATCGAGTCTTCGTCAGGACATCTGCGACCTTTCCTTACCAGGAGCACTAGCCTCTGAGGTATCTTCCAGTCAGATTGAAACATGCATTCCGCCATATATGCGATATGGATGTCGTTATTGGGTTGATCATTTGGCCAAAATCTGCGAATATCACACCTACACAATCGAATCATTCAATGTTGGACAAGTCGACCTGTTTCTCCAGGAGAAATTTCTATTTTGGCTAGAAGTCATGTCACTCATCAAGGAGGTATCATCAGTCATTCCAATCATCAACAAGTTACAAAATCTGATCAAGGTAAGCAAAACCAAGCAACTGCAACTCAACACCTAATACTTATGCTTTTCTTTATAGCCTTTCGAGCAAGCTGTTCTATCTGACTTTGTGTACGATGCTAAGCGTTTTATTCAAAGCAATAGATGGATTCTCGAGAAAAGGCCGCTGCAAATCTACTGCTCTGCTCTCTTGTTCAGCCCAAAAAAGAGCGTGGTTCGCACCCAATTTGAGCATCTGATCCCTGAATGGATTCTCAAGAAACCCGATACTGTAGATGACTGGGATCTGGAGGTCCTTACCCTCCGAGGCCACGAAGAACACATCATATCAATTGCATTTTCTCCGGCGCATGATCTCATTGCATCAGCATCGTTCGACAACACAACCAGGATTTGGGACTATGTCACTGGGTCTGAGCGACATGTTTTCCAAGAGCCCGAACAGGTTCTCTCTGTCGCCTTTTCAAGCGACGGCATGAAAGTTGCAGTTGGGGGTTATGGTGGACTATTACGCGTAATGGATCTCGAAAGTGCTACTCAAAACGATCTGGGGTGCTCCTCTAACAAAGTTCGAGAGATAGCGTTTTCGCCTACAGCCAACAACATCTTGGCATCATTATCTGATGGCGGCAAGCTTCAGATATGGAACGTTGACGATATGCAGCTACTTTTCACACATGATGCTGGAACAGAAGATCCTGAAGCTTATGTAGAAGGCCTTTCCTTCTCATCTGATGGTCAGTTCGTCGCAACAGGCTCAGAAAGCGGGCTTGTGACTTTGTGGAAGTTGGATAAAGCAGAGCCAGCAGCGACAGTTCATACCGGCGGCAAGACCCACGGAATCGCATTCTCCAAGGACTCTGGGATCATGGCAGTGGGACATGATCTCCCTACTAGACCCCCGGATTGGGCTGATTTTTGGGACCCACAAACTATTGATTTTTGGCATGTTACTTCATCGAAGCCAAAACTGCTCAGGACGTTCCCAATTCTGGGAACTACCTCTGGACTTTGCTTTCTGCCACCGGATGGGCAGATACTGAGCTACAAAGACAGTGGCGAGGGTATAGTATTGCAGAAATGGGCTACTGGAGATGCAATGATTAACTTTTGCCCTGCATCGAACCTAGGTTCTTCATACACGGCATGGTCTCGCGACGGTACTTTGCTTGCAATGGTTGACAATACTGATTGGGTGATTCGTCTATATTCCACTCCCACTGATTCAAAGGAATTAGAGGAAGTACCTCCAACAAGCAGCGTTGAGTTCTTGTCTGATGACAGGGCAGTGACTTACTCTGTGAAAAGCCCGACAAAGAGATGGAAACTAGTAGACGGGTCTGTGGAAACGGTGTGCGGGCCTGTCGAAAGTATTCAACATTCCCCAGATCGACAACTTATCCTTCTACGATTGAACAGTGGTCACGAATTTCAGATCTGGGATAGCAACATGGGTTGTTGCCTACAGACCTTCCAAGACATGGTTGGTATGGATTTCGTTCCCGGCAGGAACTGTATAGCGTCGCTATCCTCTTCCGGTGAAATTCGGTTGCTCGACACTGTGAGCTTCGAGGAAACGTTCAAGGTCCAACTAAACGACGTGACTCTCCCTCGACGCTCAAAAATAAACAATGGCAGTGTAGCAACTGTACGTCTCTCGCCGGATGGCCAGGTAGCTGTCCTGCATTTCGACAAAGGCTCTCGTGCTGGATGGGGAAGTCCATGCCAGTTATGGGACCTTACCAAGAATGAAGAGCTGGCACTGGTTTTCGTAGACATGGTTTATGCCGTCACCTTTTCTTCCGAGGGTAATCTCGTCACCGTCGACGCGTTAAAGCTTTGCCCGTGTACGTATATATTCGACACGGCCACTGGGGAGGCCCTGCATCATTTAGAATGGATGAACGGTCTGGCGTTCCATCCTTCGGCGAATATGTTTGCTCTCATAGCAAGTGACACAAATATTGCAGTTTGGGAAACGGCACCCTTACACGAGCAATTTCGACTTGAGGCCGATCAAAATGTGGAGAAGCTGGCTATCTCGCCTACTGGTAAACTTGCGGCGGTGCTACCAAATGAGGGCGATGCTACTTCCATGGTTCACTTGTGGGACTTGTCGACTCGGCAAATGTTGGGGAAGTGGGAGATTAACGGCCGACTTTCTTCCCTTTGGTTTCCGACCAAAGGGAACTTCTTGGGGTCAAATAGGGGACGTCTTCCTCTACCAGTTGCCCCTATCGAGGTTGGAGAGGAGATGACAGAACAGGATCTGCAAAGTTGTTTCTATATCTCAAACGAATGGGTTTTTCAGGGGAGGGAGCGGCTTATATGGCTCCCACAGTCATATCAAGTTCTTGATGAGGATCGAGTTGATGTGAGTCAAGTTGATGTGAGAGGCAATACAATTGCCTTTGCTCACAGCGGAGACTCGCTCAAGTTTATCCAGATTGATCTTGATAACACGCCAGTTGCAAAGAGTTACAAGAGAAAGCTATGATAGATTTTAGTTCCGGTATTCGTCTTTAGGTCGTTAAAATGAATACCCTGCCGATTTCTAGTGACTATGATTAATTGGCTAAGCGATCAAAATGACCAAGCATCTTTATTTATGTCATGTTGCCATCTCGCTTGAATCGATCTATGGAAGGCTTGAGTCTCGCAGACAGCAAAATACAAGTGAGACGATCATAAATAGTGGAAAGCAGTTTTAGGGAGAAACGTCAAGGCTACTCCATCTTAGAGCATTGCTGTACCTTACATGGCTCATGTTACAAAATACTCTTCACCATTAGCCGCCTCAAATCTCCAAGCCGGACTATCGCCAGCACACGCGCTCTCACTGCTCGAGCTTGGTCGCGGAATCATGTCGAGTCTCCAAGATTCGAACACTTTCAGCTGCCTCCAAGCTCTGGTGAGCTCATGAAGATGGCCGACCTTGGCCCAATTGTATCGTTCAGCGTAAATGAATATCGCAGCGACGCTCTGATCGTTACCAAGACTAAGGTACGTCACTTCTCACTTCCCAAGCTATTATACAGCAACGTTCACGCCAATTACAACCCTATTGTCCGTCCCATTTTCAGTAAAAGGGGAAATTCACTACCTCTTATTAGCTTATACCCTTATACAGTAACGGGAAAAAAGTAACGACACACCCCGCACCCTAGCGCGTTTTTATCCACAATAATAACACTACGCAATAACTTTAAGACGCAATATCTTTTTTAATTATACCTCAATTGTTACGATTGGTCCCCGTAACAGCGCTGTAAGGCTCTATAAGGCAGCTGTAGCACACCCATAATTGCTTGCATAGCGATTATGGCCCGATCTTTTGCCCTGTGGTTTAACGGCTTGTGCAACCGTTACATAAATGCATTAAAAAAGATATAAAAGCTTAAGAGGAATTATTTAAGTTATTATATAAGGTATAGAGATAAAGAGGTATTACTAAGTGTATTACTAAAGAGGGGAAGTTAAAGGGGCTTATTAGAATTATTACTAAAGATATAAAGCTAGAGAGTATTATTAAATATATTACTAAATATATAAAGCTAAAGAGTATTACTAAATGTATTATTAGATATATAAAGCTAAAAAGTATTACTAAATATATTACTAAAGGTGTAGATTTAAAGAGGTATCTCTAAATAGTATAGGGGAATATTATTTAATATTTCTACCTATTAAATCCTATCTAAAGTGCATAGAGGTGGTATTTATTACTATTAGCTTAGATAAACTCCATATTAGCTATGATCTAAAACCCACCTAGTCGCCAGTCTGGCTGTTGTTCTGACTAAACAACAGGTTGGGGTTAGCGAGATTGTATAGTGGTCGCAGGTGGCGCACGGGTCATTCCCCTAGGACAACATTCCGCCAGCATAAAACGTTCATTAGGCGAAATAGCCATCTGATCTGCCAGGGGTTAGAGACTATATATTATTATTCACTTTCATTAATATCTCCTAAGAGGCGCATATATGGTTTTAGGAATGGGTGCTTTCCCCTCCGAAAGGATGCAAATAGCGCGAGATAACCATTCAGCATCTCTTCTGCCCCCGCCATAACAACGCCTGAATTTAGACTTGCATTCACAGATTCCTCCTGGGGCGATGTTCCCTCGGGATTAGTGCTGCTTGAGTTCCCGCTAATGGTGTAGTCTTCGTTGGGAGAGCATGCTGTGTATCCGCTGCTAGCTAGCGTCGCTGCACAAGTCGCAATGTCGGATAATTTCTCAACCTGTCAATGCATGTTGGCTGTAATTCTTCGTCAGAGGAGTTCGTGAATATACATACAAGTCCGATGCCGTGCACTTCGAGGCTGGTCATCTCGAAATGCGAACAGATGTCGAGGGCCTCACTGGCAATAGCCAAGGCATATTGATGACGGAGCTCTATATCGTCAGACTGTGTCTCAATGTAGCCATGACTATTTGCTAGAATCCAGAGCTTGATTCTGATCCAGTGCCTGGTAATAAGGATATCAGCATGCTGGGCATGACTATCAACGTCAGAAAGCCATGACAGTTGCGGCGGGATCTGGTATCGTCGTAGTAGATTGAGTATTGTGCTTCGAGTCACATGTGTCGGAGTCTCCTCACACCAACAGAGGCCTTTCCAGCATTTTATCATGTTAGAATCGATAAAGTCTACTTGCTCCAGCATACTGCTGATACCTTCCATGGCGATAATGTTCTCACTTTCACCCCGATCATCTGAAGATGCAATAACGTTTTGTAGTTCTTGCAGCTTATTACGGCTTAGTAGTTTCGTGCTCGGGATGTAGTCTCTTTGAACTGAGTAGATTCGTTCAATGATAGTTAGGCTGATCAATGTTCGGAGTCGCCGTTGTTTCTCAGTGTCTCCAATATGACCGTACGATTCAGGCTTATCGAGGTTCATCACCTCGGCTAAAGCTGTGGCCTCTCTGAGACGGAATCTGGCTGCATCAAAGTTGCCCTTGCAGAATTGGCACGCAAACAAGAATACACTCGTCATGATTGTTTCCAGTGTTGGGCTCTGGCCGAGGTCAGACTGCGAATGCAAGTGTACAGCTAGATCTAGATGAGCGTCGGCTCTAGCCTCACGATTTGGCCACGGGCGTTTCTCATGGCTCTGGACTGGCTGAAGTAGGACTAAAGAGCAGATAGCTTGAACCAAGGAACCAAAGGAACGGTCATGAAGATGCCGTTGACTCGCAATGTTTTGACGAAGAAAGGAATGGGTAAAGAAGGGCATGGACTGCTGAAGCCGTTCTAGGAACACGTCGATCAGCTGCGGCACGCTGCTGTCGTCTATGAGACAATCCAGCCTTGCGTTTTGACTCGAGAAATTGAGAAGCGGTGGTGAAATGTGCAGCCCAGGACTTTCGGGCATGCTCAATGGCAATGAGGGTACGTAGGAGGGAAGATCTGCCACTCCGATGAAACTCGTTGAGTGAAAGAAATATTTCCCCATCCCAAGATCCAAAAATCCCGTGCCCAGCGGCATGGGACATACTGAAATAGCTTCTGTATTAAGGGAGTCGCTCATACACGTCAGATCTAGTTGCTGCGTCTGCGTCGATGTGTTCACTTCTTGGGTATCTCCGGTCTCAACAGTCGACCAGTCCACACATTCGACGGGCGAAAGATCGACCCTCTCAGAGGACGCTCCTAAGTTCAAATCTAAAGCATCCAAAGCCGGTGGAATAAACCGACGCTTCTTTCGGGGCCGCTCGTATTGGCACTGAATACCGTTCTCTTGACAAGACGAACATGGGCTGCGTCTATTACACTGAAAAATAGGGAAGTTAGAAGCCAGGGACCCAGAATAGAGGAAACAGGGAAGTGCAAGTGCAGCAGCATTTAAGAAGCTTAGGCCATTAGAATGCTAGACTGCTCCCCTTACCTTGATCTTGCGATGAAAGCATTGATCACATGATCTAGTTTGAACAGCGCAACCCAGCGCTGAATCGAAGACCACGTGAGTCATGGCAGGCTGCGATCTCCCTATTGCGGAACAGAGATACTCCGTTCTGGACGCCGTTCATCTCCAGCAATAGACCTTTGTGACGGATGAGGAATAAAACCGACACAAAGTCGCCCATAGATTGACTTATGAGCACGAGGCCAATGCGGGGAAACGTTGACCACCTTCTCGGACCGACAAAGGCCTGGGCCTATTACTCGGACCGACGAGTCAAAGGAGCTGGCACCATCCTAAAGCTTCCCAGCGTCGTAGACCACAGGCTATTGGTCCAGCCAATAGCTTAGGTACTCACCCTGGCCACAAATATGTTGACTACCAAAGTCTAGAGATGTCACCGTCCTTTATTCCCAATTGGGAATATTCCCGCTTTAGACGAGGTAACGTCAGAAGATGACTTTCAATTGCCGATCTGCCCGGCCGTGATGCTCATTCACGAGAGTGTTGTAAAGGTGAAAACCCCGAATACCGTCGCCAGTCTGCATCATGTGGTTTAGTGTGCAGGCGAGGGTTCTGCTTCTTCACAACGCCACTTCTACCAAACTCCCCAAGTGAGATTGTCAAAGCTTCCAGTCACTGGAAAAGAATCATCATGACAACCCTGGATTCACCCATCGTTGTTCAGCTACCTTCAAGAGACTATGCTTACGAGACTCTCGGTCATGTGCCTTCGTACAACCCATCTTCAACAATACCTCAAGACAATGTAGCGAATCGCCAACCCGCCTTTGCCTCAGACAAGACATCAGACTGCCCAACACCGTCGACTTCAGAAATTCAATACAAGAATGCGCACCGCCGCTGGAGACCACGCTATCATCTCATGCCACCAACTGGCTGGTTGAACGATCCTTGCGCGCTAGGCTATGATCCCGCCTACGATGTTTATCACGTTGGCTTCCAGTGGAACCCTAAAAACCCAGAATGGGGCGATATCTCCTGGGGAAGCGCCCTCTCAAAAGACCTGCTTTTTTGGGAGACGGGAAAATTACCCTCTATCAAGCCGTCAACAAAACATGATGGGGAAGCGGGAGTTTTCACTGGATGTTGGAGTCCCGTAACTGCAGTGCCTGGCCAGAGCACAGCCTTCTACACCTCAGCCCGTATCCTTCCTATTCATCATACACTTCCGTACAACTGGGGTGCCGAAGCAATCTGCATTGCCACATCGGCCGACGCTGGTCGTACATGGAAAAGACGGCATTCTTCGACCATTTTACAGGGTCCTCCTCGCCATCTGCAAGTCACCGGCTGGCGTGATCCATTCGTTGCAGCATGGCCTTCACTTTGCCGAGTCTTAGGAGAATACTCCCAAGAAGGCCTCTTTGGTATTGTCTCTGGTGGCATTCGCAATGGTAGTCCGGCAGTATTTCTCTACTCTGTTGATCAAAGCGACTTGGCGGCCTGGAGCTTTCTCTCCGTTCTTACTATAGCACCAACATCGCGGAATGCACATGTATCACATTGGGAACCCGACTATGGTGCAAACTGGGAAGTTGTCAACTTCCTCTCACTCTGCGACCCAGATAATCCAGCAATAAGTCATGATGTCCTGATCATTGGCGTTGAGGGGCGCAGGCAACTCCACACCAAGGCTTCTGGCCGGCTTCATCACTCAGAGTTTAGAAGGGATCACAGCCAGATGTGGGTTTCAGGTGACTTGGCGAAGAATTCAGCTGGGGTACAAATGCAATTCCGTTTTGGGGGGGCTCTAGATCACGGGGCTATGTATGCTGCCAACTCCTTCCGAGATCCAAAATCCGACCAGCAAGTCGTGTTCGGCTGGATTGTAGAGGAAGATCTACCTATAGAGCTGAGGAAGAAACAAGGATGGGCCGGACTAATATCGATCCCAAGGGTTGTCCAACTGAACAGGATGCGTCATGTTGTCCATGCATTGAAGTCAGATCTGGCATCCATCAAGTCGTTTGACGTGGTGCTTGAAAGAGATGAACCGAAAAAAAAGGGACTACTCCCAGCCGAATGTCCTCAGGCCTATACAATTACGACTTTGTCTGCCTTGCCAGACCCTAGGCTCAAGGAGCTTCGTCAAGTGCAGCGGTTCCTGGGCCCTGCCACCCACCGCAGCGTGCCAGAGGCTCTTGGTAGCTTGGAATTCCCTCTTGGGTGCTCGTGCTGGGAAGCCGACGTGTCGTTTGACATTGGTGCTGATATAGAGAAGATCGGCTTGATCATAAGCCACACAAAAGGTAACGTTTCCATCCGTAACGCATCGAAGCGTTTTCAGGGTAACTAACATCCTGTTGTGAAGAATCGGAGTTGCACACTGTCATATCATTCAGTCCTGAATCGGAGACACTGAGAATTACACGAGCCAACTCTACCAACATGGAAGATATCTGCGTGGCCGATGAAGAAGCGCCGCATACCCTCTTTTCAACATTGTCCTCCAGAACCGCAGCAGTAACTAAGCCAGGTTTCAATCAAGAGCCCTTGCAACTCAATGTATTCTTTGATGTGAGCTGTTTGGAGCTCTTCGCCAACAAAAGGACGGCAATCACAACGAGAGTCTACCCGGAAAGCATGACCTGCTTCAATATTCAGCCATTTGTATTAACGAAGGGTGAGCGCCCGTGGTCAGGTAAGTTGTTTAAGTGTAGGGCGTGGGAATTGAAGACCTCGCATTCGTGAGATGTAACTGAGGGGTAGCGTAGATAGTCTCGTACAGGTGTATGGCGAAGATGAGTAAGACAACTAGATAAATACAAAAGAAACCCTAGCTACCTCCTTTGTTATCCTCAGTCGCTGTCATGAGCATACCGAGCTTCCATGAAGACTCAGGTGTCTGCTTAATGGATTTCTCCGCTCGATTCACTAAAAGAGACCGAGTTTTCCAGTTATGAAATCATAAGAGAGCGACATTTCTATGAGCAAGAAAAGAATGCACCAGCAGGACCTGATGTTCCCATAAATACCCCTGACTGGTGAAGTTCTTCTATAGATTGTAATAATAGTGTACTTTATAACACTTCAGCCGAAAGATTATAACATTAGATAGCGCAGTAAAATAGAAATTATGCAATATAATCTGTGTGACTGCGTTTAATTATACTCGAATTTGCGGAAATTGTGCTTCTGACTGGCTCCCCTTGGCTGTCTGGTCTAGCGTTGCCGCTGCATCAACTAGAGACCTTATCTCCAAGCTCAAACTTTAGCCTCGTGGTGTGCAATCTCAGTCTCAATCTTCTCTTCATTCATATAGCTCTCCATAGACAAGTTGCACTGATAACCTAATTTGGAAATACATTAGCGATTTGCTACTAGATGTGAAGACGTTTTGCTAAGTAGAGGACTTACCCTTGAACTTGCGTGCGGGCACGCGAGCTTCGAACATGGCATCTAGTTCGGCTGGGGTTCTCCCCTTCGTCTCGGGAAGATAGAGGTACGTGAGGGTGATACAACCGGCCATCCAACCAGCGAAGACGAGGTAGGTCTTTGGACCAAGATTACCTCTGCATTCATAGTCTTGTTAGCATTAAGAAGCACCTCATAGGGCCTAAATACAGGGTTGTACTTACGCATCAGGCTGAGAGATATACGGCAGTACGTAAATGACAACAGTAGAGAAAGCAGCCAGGGTCAAGAAAGAGAAAGAGCTGGTCTTGTTGCGCAGACGAGCAGTCGGCATCTCCGACGAGACAACATAAGTCAGAGGACCGAATCCAGCCGCAAAGAAAAACGAGAAGAGCATGCACATGCTCGCAATCGCTTTGGCGATGCTGGGATTCCTCGTATAGTCGAGGAATCCAAGGACTCCAACGACGAGATCGATACAAAAGACCATAGTGAAGGTGCTGAGGGCGAGGGTCCGGCGACCGAGTCTGTCGACAAGGTAGATTCCTGTGACTGCGCCGGCTAGAGCGAGGATAGCGCCGACCATGGTTAAAAGGAAGGGAGAGACGTTGCCGCTGACGGTAGCGAGGAAGATGGTTGCGTAGTTTGTGGCAAAGGCGATGCCTGAAAGTTGCTGCATGTTGCCGATGGACATGGCCAAAAGAGTGCGACGAAGGTTTGTTCCGCGGAAGATATCGATCCATGGAACCTTGGAGTCGTCCTCGCGAATGCATGCTTGGGCCTTTAGTGCCGCAAACTCAGCCAAGATCTCAGCCTCTGGGTAGCCGCTGCGGACGCTCCTGAGCGACCTGAGGGCATCGGTGTCACGAGACTTGGTAAGGTACCAGGTTGGTGAATCATCGATGAAGAATAGGCCAACAAAGAGGATGAGGGGGAAGAGAATGCCGAGGCCCAGGGGGAGACGGAATGACATGGCGGACATTTCAGTGCTCATGGCCCAGTTGACTCCACTAGCAACGATGGCTGCTGTGTTGATGAGGACGATGGATGTTCCGACGATGGCACCGCGGACGTTTTCTGGTGCGATCTCAGCCATGTAGGTTGAGCCAAGAACAATGAAGAGCCAAATGGCAACATCTAAGAGTCGGAGTCAGTGCATATGCCAAGAATTGTGGCTTCTGCGTTAAGACTTACTCGCAATCCAACGGCCGACGACAATCTCTGCAAGGCCGAAAGCAGCAGTTTGGATGGCGCTTCCAACAGCACTGAAGACGCAGCCAACGAGTATCATCTTCTTGCGGCCATATTTATCGGCAAATTTTGCAGCTAGGGGGAGTCCGAGTACACAGCCAGTGACGGGGAGAGCTGTCATGATGGAGATGTCGGTTGATGTCAAGTATGGCGTCCCATTGGGAAGATGGGTGTGAGAGACTTGGTTGATGAAGGGGACCATGGCGAGGATACCGCTGCCAATAGCGCCGTCATAGCCAAAGGTGAAGAAGGCCATGGCCATGAGGAAGGCTGAGGTTACCGTCAGCTGTATTTACTTTGCACGATGACTGCAAAGGTCACTTACTGGAGTAGACCAATTTTGGACTCCGAAAGAAGTTTGCCAGCGAGTTGGTTCGCGGCGAGACATGATAACTGCCGTCAGTCATGGCGAAGGTCAAGGTGAATGGCGATGACAGAGATCCTATGAAGGTAACAAGAAAGAGAAATGTAATGACCAATTCTGAGTAATGTGATTTAAATAGATGCGAGTCCCAAAGTTTGAGTGCGTTTATCCCAGTATTATTGACTTGGGGTTGTTGGGTTTGACGAGAGGTTATATACAGACTGGGCTCCGACGTCCTGGGTCTGGAGCTACCTTGGGGAAGGTGGGGAACCTGGGGTTAACCTTTCTGAGGAAGAAGATCTGGAGACTAAGAGGTATGGGCAGACTTGACAGGGTCAGGCGATGCAACGAAGACTTTGGGCACAATTGACGTCTCAATTTGCGACGTCTTGCCATCCCTTCAACAAGTCCCCGCCCTGACACGCTACTACGCGATAGACAGGATCGTATGTCGGTGTTTTACTGGATGTTCTATCACGTTTTGGGCCAAAAGCCGGGAGTCCAGGTCATGTGAAGGGGGAGAAAAGTTCCCGCCATGCGTTGCCGAGAGGAGACGGGGATATTCCCAAAGCGGCCAAGTATAGCGCCGCTACCACCTGGAAAAGGCGGTACTCAACCACCAATCTCTTACGGCTAATTCCTTGTTGGCAAGGATATAACAACTCAAGCACAACATCTCGCCTCAAAACGAAAGTGTATAGAGTTATCGTTCTACGCAATTAAACGTCTCCAAAGCAAGCATGACAACGCCAGACTACACTCTCAATCACCCCAAGCTGGGTAGCATCGTCGGCTTTGCCAGAGACGACCATGTTGTCCAGTTTCGCGGTATCCCATTTGCATCGGTACCTGGACGCTTCCGCCAAAGTGTCTTGAGAGCTGGACAGCTGCCCTCGCAACCTTTCAATGCTCGTCAACCAGGGTAAGCGTGCACAGCCGAACATTATCTTACATATTCCAAAAGCAATTAACTAACTCAATACTATCAGACCTGAATGCCCTCAATTGAACCTTCCTTTCCCTCAATACTGGACGGCACCACCTCCCAGTGGCTATCCTCCTCTAGAGAAACCTGCCCAAGATGAGTTCAATTGCTTGAATCTATCCATCACTGTGCCACGCAAGGTACTTGAATCAGGCCAGAACGTCCCCGTCTTGGTCTTCATCCATGGCGGCGCTTTCATGGGCGGAAGCCAATCCATTCAGCTATGTGGACGCGAAATATACGATGCTACCAACTTAGTAAAGGCAAGTCTCGCTCGGGGACAGCCAGTCGTGTTGGTCACCATCAACTACCGCGTGGGACTTCTTGGGTTTCTCACTTCAGAAAGGCTGGCTGAGAGGAGCCGTGCCCATGGTGAGGCAGTTGGCAACTACGGCCTTCATGATCAAAGACAGGCGCTGGAATGGGTCTCTCGATTTATCACCGGGTTCGGAGGTGCATCTGACCGAATCACCATTCATGGTACCAGCGCTGGAGGTGCTTCGTGTCATTACCAGGTCAACTTCCCCAAGCGCAAGTTCCAAAGCGCCATCCTATCCAGTGGCACATCTGTCGGTATCGCGTCGCGGCTTATGCCGTGGCATCAAGAGCGCTTTGACTACGTCATATCTCACATACCAAGTCTGAAGGATGACGATTCGCGACTGCTTGACTCATTGGTTGAGCTTCCGCTCGATCAGCTTCTGCCAGCATCGCCACCCTCACTCTACAGCCCACTCGTTGATGGCGAATGGGTTCCTGAGGCAGGTCTGAAGCCGACCCTGGAGAAGTTGGACAAGGCTGGCGAAGCTCTACCGAACTTGATGATCGGCGCAACAGAGTATGAGCGAGATCTTACGTTATTACTATTGTCCGACATGTCACGGCCTCTGCCCCATCCGCCCCTGCCAGAGTCACAGATCTTACCAATTGCGCAGGACGTACTTGCTGGCAGCGCTATGGTTCCTCAGTTGGACTCCAGCGACAGTCCTTTCTGTGTTCCTACAATCGCTCAAGCATACAATTTGAGCCGAGGGAAGTCTTGCTTAGACTCTTTCGAAGACCTGGCAAGTCTGATGGCAGATGTTGCTTTCCGTACTCCGCCCATATACTCAGCAGCGGTCATCAAGAAGCACCAGACTGAAAACGGCAATGTCGCTAATGCGGCACCAGTGCTTCTCTATGAGATCCAAGCTACAAACCCATACAAGAACTGGCCATTGGGTTATAGAAAGGCTAACCACGGTATTAACGACATTATGCTGTTTAATCCAGCAGAAGACCAGGTCCCAACCGAACACCTTGAGAATTGGCTGTCTGCCGTGGGACAGGTTCAAGCTGCTTGGCTCGACTTTTGTTATGGGAAGATGCCCTGGATCCCGTTTCAGTGGTCAGAGGATATCGACTCTCTAGGGGGTGTTTATGTGTTCCCAGATGGTGGGGAGGGCAGATTGTGCAAGGCATTAAATGAAGTTGATGGCACAGGCATAGCTACGCGATGGCGTGCACTTTTAAAGACTGCTTTTGAATGCATTTAGATATATATATGTGCTTCTATATTGTATTATAGTCGACATTATCTTTCTCTTATATACAGACTTCTGACGACCGACTGGTTGAGACAGTTTATTTCCAAGAATTAGTAGAGTTGAATAGGTATGTAATCGTGTCTTCCAATAACATCACCTATACTTCTAAAACAGTAATATTATAAGAATTGTGGTAAACAGCCTTTTATGCCTATATACAAGCCAGAATGCGCTTCTGAAGACTGAAACGAATATAGACGATAAAAAAAAGACCAATAATTGACATCCCACCGGCGTAATATGCAGCAGGTCGAAAGACTGAAAGACTGCTGTCAGTACTACTGCCTGCAAGCGAGTAAATCCCTGAAGCAATAGGAGTACCCTGAGAGTTTGGTCAGTACAGAATAATTGCATGCAATGTATACGAGACATACAAAGAAGAAACCACAGAACCAAGTGGTCCATACAATAGGTAGGATACCAAGAGTATTCTCGGGCCCCATTGTCGCACCAAGCATAGGCGGAACCAGACTGAAGAATGCTCCGCAGCCAACACCATTAAATACGAGGAAGACAGAGAATACTCCAACCGAAGACGCCAATGGCCACACGACGAGTGAGCTAAGACCAATGAAAAGAAGACAGGCAATCAAGCTATTCAAAGGGCCGAGCAAGTGGTCTGCAGTATAGCCACCCAATACACGGCCAACGGTTGAAGCCAAGTTCCAGGCTGCCAGTATTACGATGGCAATCTGGTGAGAGTAGCCCATGGATCGAGTGAAGATGGGGATGAAGTATGGTGGAATGAACAAGGGGAAGCATGACAAAGCGGTCCCGGCAATAATAAGGAGGAATCGCGGCTCTCTGAAGCGATACCTGACAATACTATTAGCAATCTGTTCGATTGATATTGGTTCATAGGGATATTTACCACTGTAGCTTCAAGCCGGCACTCATGGACCCCTGGGGTTGTTGAATAAAGTACGACGCAGGAATACAAACTCCCCAGAGCATGAAGCCTAGGATGCGGAATGTCCACGCGACATCGACTTGCCTGACGAGAAGATTGGTCGCAATACTCATGACAGCTGCTCCAAGGCTTCCTCCTCCGAATACAATACCCATAGCCAGACCACGGTGTTTCTTGAACCATCTGAGGGGAGCAGTCGAGCATGCCTGGAGACGTCAGCAAGATCACATATTCTCTTTCCGCTCAAACTTACAAAGATTGATAAACCGCCTCCGATACCAAATATGACACCATGGAAGATAAACAGAGCTCCGATATGCTTTGTTGTCCAACTGGCAAGAAACTCACCCAGGCCCATCAAGACGCCACCAGCCAGAGCAGTCTTCTGATATCCAAGTTTTCGCACAGCAATGCCAGAGAGGACACTGAGCGAAATCATGAATGATGTCGCGAGTGATCCGACAAACGTCAATTTTGTGAGGTTCGTTCCGGTAACTTCGACAAGTCTGACTTGCATAATGCCCCAAGAGTAGATCACTCCGAGGTAGACGAAGAGGGAGCAAGCTGCAGCTGCAACGGCGATCCATCCTCTGGGGTTATCAAACTCGACCGCCGGTGGTATTGTAGTGGGTTCTGCGTTTTCAGGCTGTGAGTTATCGGTATCGTTGCCTTTCTCGTTGTCCGACGAGTTCGATGAGTAGGGCCAGTCGGCGACTGGGCTGTCTTTCTGAGCTGCCATGTTCCGGTTTCGGTATATACACCAGAGATACAAGAAAGTCACCAATAGAAAATAACGGTCCGATTTATGTCGGTGAAGATGACATTGTCATGTTTCGAGAAAGTTCCCAAGTTAAATATTTGACACAGCATCTGACCTCGGTTCTCACAATAGTGAAACCGACAACGAGAACCGACGCCCTAGACCAGCCAACACATCTCAGTGGGTCGTAGCGTATGATACTGTTTGTCATGAATATTCTATGACACAGCGACGGGCCGGATTCAATCGGCTCGTCGGTGTCCGGCTGAAAATCTGGTATTCCCGAGTTCCGATGGGGATCGTCGGCTTTCGGGTTTGAAGTTTTATAAATGGACCAAAGGAATTCTATAAGACAATTGAGAAACACATTCATCAATAGCAAAAAAAGACAATTCATATACTGATTCTTTCTTATAACAATTACGAATTTTGGGCACTTGAATTCTCTGTCATTCGACATGGCACCGTCAACAATTCATGACTTCACTGAAGTCTCTACCTACCAATCGTCCATGCCCGTCAAACCTATGCATCAAGAAGGCCATTTAATGCACCGATCTCTTGTGCAACATCCTTATATGGTAGAATCAGCAAGCGGAGTTGAGCTCAAGTTGTCCAGTGGCCAAACAATCATTGACGGTTGTGCTGGTGCAGCTGTCGCTCTCATCGGCCACGGCAACGAAGAAGTCATCCAAGCCATTACAGACCAAGCTCGCAAAGTCAGTTATGTTCATACACAATCCTACACAACTGCACCAGCTGAAGAGCTTGCCAATGTCATATTGGATGGTAACCCATACGGTCTTGAGAAAGCTTTCTTTGTTGGTAGTGGCAGTGAAGCTGTTGAGTCGGCTCTGAAACTAGCTCGTCAGTACCATTATGAGAAGGGAGAACTGGAAAGGGTGCACATTGTCTCTAGGCGTCAGTGTTACCATGGAAACACGATGGCTACAATGTCAATTTCGACCAACAAAGCTCGCCGAGCTCCTTACAGTGGTTTCCTGTACCCTCACGTCTCTCATGTTTCACCTGCTTTCGCTTATCACTATAAGGACGATTCTGAGTCCGAGGAGCAATTCACAGCCAGACTCCTGGTGGAGCTTGAGGAAGAGTTCCTGCGAGTTGGCCCCAAGAATGTCGCCGCTTTTATTGCAGAAACAGTCGTCGGCGCGACGACGGGCTGTGTCGCAGCCCCTGCCGGCTACTTCAAGGGCGTTAGGGCTATATGCGATAAGTATGGAATTATCATGATCCTTGACGAGATCATGTGTGGTGTTGGCCGAACAGGCACTTTCTTTGCCTTTGAGCAAGAAGGAGTTGTTCCCGATATCACCACTATTGCCAAAGGTCTTGGTGGTGGCTATGCTGCCATTGCTGGTGTCCTCATTCATAAGAAAGTAGTCGATGTCCTTAGACAGGGTTCGGCTGCTTTTAACCACGGACACACGTATCAGGCCCATCCTATTTCATGCGCGGCAGCGTTGGCGGTGCAGAAATTCCTAAGACGCGAGAACCTGGTAGAGCGATGTCACAAGATGGGCTTGGTCCTGGAGAGACTTCTTCGACATGAGCTAAAGGACTGCAAGTCCGTAGGGAATATCCGAGGACGGGGTCTTTTCTGGGGTGTTGAGTTCATCAAGGACTCAGCATCCAAAGAGCCTTTTGACCCATCGGCCAAGTTCGGCCTACTGGTGCAGCAAATAGCTTTTGAGAAGGGCGTTGCGTTATACCCAGGTGGCGCCACGGTCGATGGTATCAAAGGAGACCATATCCTGCTTGCACCACCATTTACAATTACTAAGGAACAATTAGTTACTATTTGTAGGACGTTGAAGGAGGCAGTGGTAGAAGCGGAGAGAATGGTGAGCCTTTATTAACTAAGAGTTTGACCGTGATGGTGTATTTAGAGAAACAATGTCCAAATAGTACAGTTCAATCGAAGTCCGCGATCTGAAATGAGGCTATTATCTGCAAGATGGTTCTTCATCTGTCAGTCGAGCGCTATATCCATTGCAAATGGGCATGCCATTTATTTTGACTTCTTTTGTGAGCTACAAGTACATGTCCACATTTCCGAATTCGAAGCATGCCAAATTAACCGCTGCTTCCTCACTAACGTAAGATGATGACTCGGCCTTTGCATAAACAAGGTAAGTGTATATGCAAGGTAATTACATCATTATCAAGGCTATAATTAATTAGTACGAATGAGGTTGTCAAAGAAGAACCATTTAGGATGCTTAATTAGAGCAGTAGTGTGTATCACTACGTGCTAATGACATCAGCGACATGTCATGGCGGGTTAACAGAAAGACGCGTACTGGAAGCTGCGTATTAATGACACAAAATGTGCGACATGAGTATTAAGGTCCTTTTTATATAAATGAGACATACCCAAAAGCAGGCCAGTTCTGTAATAATCCCATTACAACCTCGAGCGCAAATTCAAGTCTGCAATATTGTCTATTATCATCATGGGTGTTATCGACTTTTTACATGGAATAATTGACTACCTTATCACTTGGATACATCCGGTATAGTATTCTGTGAGGGTTTTGCTATTTGTACTAACATGTAACAGAATGCCCACTGGGGATGGCTGTCATGCGACCGAAAAGTGAGTTCTCCTCAGCCTTTATGGTTTTTGATGAGTCTAATTGTCATACAGACTGGTACCCTGGAACGGGAAAAGATTCCGTTGTTGAAGAAGCTTAAACTCCTGCTTCTCTTCAATCACTTTACTGAATGGATTGATACAACACATGCCATGCGGCTTTACATCCATGATCAATCAATTAAAGAAGGTAGGTAGGCTCTTCATCTCTCAGCTTCTAGCATACCTGCTGATATAATAAACAAAAGGCGAGAAAGAGGCATCCCCTGCTTCAAAGAAGAAGATTCGAAATTTCGTAGACTATTATAATATCGACATGAACGAGTTTTCCCCTTCGAATATCGACGATTACAAAACGTTTGAAGATTTCTTTGCTCGGGCACATCGAGATGGTTCACGACCAATACACAAACCCGATGATGCATTGAGCGCAGTAGTAGTGGCCGACTCAAGACTCGTCACCTACGATTCGGTTGCAGAGACCAAGAAGCTCTGGATCAAAGGGCAGGACTTTAGTATCACCAATCTTGTCATGGATACGCACCTTGGGTCGCTGTTTGAGAAATCGGCAGTCGCTAGTTTTCGTCTATCACCCCAGGACTATCATCGCTTTCACTCCCCCGTAACTGGCAAGATTAAGCTGTTTCGGAGCGTCCCTGGAGATTACTATCAAGTCGATCCCGTTGCATTACAAAGTCAAGTGGATATCTTGACCAGAAATCGCAGGGAATATGTAATCATTGATACGTTAGAATTTGGAGACGTGCTTTTCGTGGCCATTGGAGCAACAAACGTTGGATCAGTCATGTAAGTGGTTACCAACGGAACACACATTACCATAGCTAACAGAAAACAGTATACACGATAAGTTCCAGAAAAGCAATGCAAAGATCAAAAAGGGCGATGAGTTGGGATATTTTCAATTTGGTGGCTCTTCAATTATCGTGGCATTTTTGGAGGGACGGATAAAGTTCGATCAGGACATATCTGAGTTGAGTAAGCAGCGTATTCAGTGTTCAGTCGAGGTCGGCATGAGTTTGGGTACTGCAACTCGAGTCACTCGAAGGGATGAGAGGTCTCCGCAACCTTCATATGCGGAGGTTGCAGATCTTACCGGTTGAATCACCCTGGGATGTATGCAACGAGGTCAGGCGGGCGGATTGTGTCAAACTTGTTGAGGATAAGCAGTGAAACAAGTTAAACTTCTCTAACTGATGAGTTTCGATAGTTACAAATTGCGAAGCGAGGTGACTCATAATGATACAACTCACTGCATTCCTACTTTGTAAATACTCCAAGTCTTATCACTGCTACGTCACCAAATCAGAGACCAGTTGTGGGCATGGAGAAGTTCCAAGGTTATATAAAGCAAGACAAATTCAGATCTACATAATGAGAGCTATGGCAGTTATAAAGGCAAGTATTCCCCGAAACAACCGAGTTCTGCAGTATCTGGAGCTTAGAATGTGTGAAGGTAGTCGCCAATGTAGGAGCCACCAAGCTTCGAGACTTGCTCAGCAATCTCTCCAGCACCGAAGGATCTGGCCAGGTTCTTAGCAGCTTCAGTAAGCTTGCTTTGAATGGTGACAAGCATGAAGCGGTGCTGTCAAAGTCAGTGAGATTTTTATGAAGAAATGCCATGGTAAACATACTTGATAAGGCTTGTTGTCTTTATCGTGGAGGGCAACCCAACGGCCGTCTCCATTTTTGTTCTTCTGACCATACTGGAAACGGTCGCTGATATCGACAATCCAAGACTCTAAGGCAAGAGTTAGTTACTATTCGATTGGAAATCTTTGGGTTATACATACGACCCTCAAGTCGGGCACCAGGAAGCTTTCCAATGTACTCATTGCTGTTAGAGTCCTTATAGTAGCGGTCCTGAATGTACATCAAGACATTGGCATTGCCCTTGGATTGGTTCTGGGCGTTGACGAGATAATAGCGAGCAGTGCGAGTGCGGAAGGACTGGGACCATGAGATCTCCACGGCGTTCTGCTCAGACTCCGCGGTGTAGACAGGCACAGAAAGAACATCTCCTTTGGTAGGGATGGACATTGTGAAAAGAAGGGTTTGCAAATGTTGTGATTTAAAAAGGTTGTAAAAGAAGGATGCCGATAAGATGAGAGGGCTGCGATGGTGAGAAGACGAAGATACGGGGAGTGTTGCGGCTTAAATACTTGAAATGTCAGTGTTGAAGGTCCGATCTTAACATCTTCCGTGAATCTAACAGGTTATTTTCATCGCGCTCAAAGCGGTACAGACAGAGCTGAACAGAAGCTCAGGATTCGTGATATTGTGTCATCGCCACTGATTCAGAAGAGTGCTAATCGATAGTGTCTCCAATTCCTGAACTATTGGGGATTTAGGGCGCTACTGGATACCCAATAAAGATCTGCAGGTCCATGCGAGATGCATTCGCCACCAATGAAGGCTGCTAAATCTAGTCTCTTGGTGAGCTCAACTTGCATCTCATGATCCGTCACATGTATTATTCTCAGCATCAGGCGATTTCCTCCCTTGACTCTGCCATTTCCAACGTGTCCTGTACCATTCTGGAAACTCGAGGCTAGCTGAGCTGCACAGCTCGCCACAAGCGATCGGGGCGTTATTGAACTAGTGGTCTAGGCCCATGCGTGTCTCGGCCCGCCCTAACCCTGTTGAAGCCACACCGTCGACGAATTGGTTATGGCTTATCTGGACAAGTAAACTATTGATCTTGACTGCGATGAAACCATATATCACGGGTCCCATGCAGCGCAGTACCGATTATTCACACGCTAGTCCTATCTCCGCATTTGTGGATGTTTCACTCAGTTGTTGAGGCTTAGCTGAAAATAAATCTAGGCCTCGCGCATGTCTTGGAGTTGTGGTTGTGGCTGGCTTTTAACTGGTGTTCAATCTTCTTTTGGAGTATTTCATCTATAAGGTGTGCTGCTCTGAGACATCCATACCTCTCAAGTACACTCAGACTCGTGTTGAAGTTGCCGGTTTGTGCATTAGTCGATGATTTGTGGAGAAATTACCTCTAAAAGCCAGCTGCAATGAGAGACGCAACAGAACGTGAAGGGAAAGGAATCGCAACACCATTGCGCTCCTTTCGAACCCACCACCTAACTATCTTCATCATGGGATCTAAATAGTCTCGGTACATTCCTTGTTTTGACTGGTATTGTGATGGTTTTGCATTATTGTATGAAAGCGATTTTGCTTTCGTGCTAGGCTTATCAACATGAACTGGAAGTGACTATCAACTGCAAAGACCTGCTCTACCTTGCATCAAGTATGTTCAGATTTCCTCAATGTTGTAGTGCCACTACCCTTTTCGTGTCAGAAGATGAGACTCTGTGCGTTTTTGTATCTTTGGCTGCATGTCACTGTCTACCCTATCAATTCTCGTAGACGAGAAATAGTTAGTGTTTGCGGTGTTACTTTTATTTGCACCATAAGGGTACGACGTAGAGCAATCTCCTTTGCCTGCTTGTGACAAGTCCATACTCTGGAGCAGAAGGGTCTTTGAGCCGATTTCCCATCAGAGGCTGATGCGGACTAGCACATATCGTGACAAATTCTTGTGAATCAAGTTGTGGTGGCCGTAAAAGTGTAAGTACTGCGCATAATTATACAAAGGTATGTGGCAACGCACAGTTTATCCCTTTTTGGTGCATTTCAGCTCACCTCAAAAGGACACCAGAATGCATTTGGCATCCCAAAGCTAAGCTGAACATATTCAGTAACTGAATTTCGCGTTCATTCCAAGTAATATTACTTATGCCTCCACATATGCAGGCTTTCATTAGCCGCCTGCATTTTCACTTCACTGTCACACAGCCTCATGGAGTTGATTCAATATGTGACAGAGGCTGCATAAGAATCGAGTAGCAGGCTGAAACATTTTCCGCCACGCCCAAATTGAAATACCAGGATGGCGACACCTAGAACCTTAGTCTTTCTTATTACGGATGCGACATTGGGCTCGGCGCTGCTGAACATGAGAAATCTCGGAGGAGAATACCGAAAAAGGAGAAGCTTGTAAAAAAAGGAGGGTTGAAAGAAATTAATGCGAGAAGAAAGGGTCTGGGAGAAGGCGAATTCATCTTCGTGTTCTTCAAATCCAATCTGAAGAGGTAGTGGAAGGTTTTCCATGAACTGAATTCCAAGTATAAGATCGCTACTGTTTCCCTCTTGACCATCCAGCATCAGTCAACTCAACTCATCACATCTCTCACTTCAAGCCCATCATTTGATCTTCTTGTCTCATTACGCCTTAAACTATGTGCTCTACTTTCAGCACGTCCAGTCGCCCGGCTGCATGGACTCTCGACCAGCCAACCTCTTCCTCACAGGCTGAAGTCGCCGTCAACTCATGCGAATTCCGGTCTTCCGAGTTCGGCTCTACTGGATTTTCTGCTACTGACTTCTCCTCCACTGGCTTTCAGAGAGCCTCTGAGACTATCGTTGAGAAGAGTGCACTTACTCTTTCTGACACTACCGTGTCACCTAACGCAGGAATGGCTCGCTGTAAGTAGTCACAACAAGCTTCTTGGGCTATTTCACTAATACTTCTGTTCGGCAGCTATCGTCAAGATCGAAGCTCGATTTGCGAACAAACTGACAGGCTACTCTATCTGGAAGATCAGCACTGGATTGCTCGTCAGTCCCGATCTCGTAGTTGCTGGAAGCGAGGCTGTCTACGATGCTGAGTATCAGCTTGGTGCAGCTACGCAAGTCAAGTGCTTCATCGGATACCGCGGACGTGAATCTTCTGACATCCAGCCCCGATACGGACAGCGTGTTGTCTTTTCTGCCGACTGGACAGAGGGGCCTGAAAGGCGCTCGCGAGACATTGCTTTCATTCAGGTTGCTCAACCTTTTACTTTGAGTGCTGAGACTGCTGAGACTGCTCCGACTCATGGTGAGTTGGTGCCCATTGCTAGGCTTTTACGCTTTACTGACTAGTATCCACAGAGCAACCTGTCGAACAAACCCCCGTCGCCGTCACCTTTTGCACCAACTGTAGCAGCCACAAGGCGCCGGTCCCTGAGCCAGTCTCTCAACCCGAGCCCGAGCCAGAGGTAACTCAGACCGAGGCTCCTGTTCCCGTTTGTGTCGAGCCTGCTGTCGAGGAGCCCGAACTTGAGATCCCTGTCCCTGCTGAGCCTGTCCCCGAGCCTGTCCCCGAAAGTGACTACGTCGATGTCGAGATTGACAATACACCTGACACTTCCATTGCTGAGGAGACTGATCCATTCTACGAGACTCTCAAGACTGTTTCGCAGATTGATACCAAGACCCTCGATATTGAATCTTCACTGATCGATGATGTTGGTCAGTTTGTTAGTGTCGCTACTGGATCTCTTGTCAGCTACGTCGTTGGGGCAGAGACCATCTCCAGCGGCAAGACGACCAAGCTCTCTGGTGTCTCTGAGCGTGCGCTTCTCGCCGAGGCATCTCTCCAGGCTGTCCTGGCCATCGAGCAATCTGACGAGCTAGATGAAATCATCGCAGCCATGAAGGAGAACTGGACCACCAATGCTCCTCAAGTCGGCCAGCTTTCTGAGCTTCTTGCACCTTATCTGTCCGAGGCTGCTCGATACATTATTGAGTACCACCAGGAAGATGACATTGAGCAGGCCACCGCAGGCAAGCCTCTCAAGCGCAGAAACCTCGGTATTCGACAGTTCCCTACCAACGAGACTACCAAGGCCTTTGTCAAGGGTCTTTTCGAGCCCACTCTCCCTCTGACTGGTCGAGAGGATGTCTTTTCCTCCCTTGGCCCTGTTCTCCGAAGTGCTGTCTCTGCTCTCGACCAGATCGTTTTCCAAGCTGGAAAGACTGCGGTTGATGAGATCACACCCAAGCTTCTCAAGAAGTACCAGGGAGCTGCACCCTCAACTGCTGATGTCCAAGCCACTCGTGTTCTCATCCATCGCGCCATTATGGCAGATACCGCTTACCAGGTCCTTTCAACGCTTTCTCGAGAGAAGCTCCAAACTCTAAAGGTTATTCCTCTTGATGCCGACGTTCCTCAGGGTGAGAATATCTTTGACTTTATTAAGAATGTCATTCAGAAAGTTGGCCCTGTTTGTCTTCATGATGCCAAGCAGGCTGTTCGCAAGTTCATCCCACTCCTTCTCGATCCTTCAACCAAGGCGGTTCAGCCCGTTGAACCTGTTCCCGTCAAGGCTGCTGCGAGCAGCAAGTTTGCCCTCCGAGACTTTCTCAGCAGCAAGAAGGGCTCTGTCAAGACGTTCTGAACATTTTACATTGAAACGTATTTCAGTTCTTATGTTTTCACGAGTTAGGATAGGATAACGGATTGAAGGATAGTCAAAGGGAAGATAACCCAACGTAAAAACTACCATGAGTCGACATAAAGCTGGAGAGGCGCCAGGAAAGTGGAGGATCAAGCTTGCTTACCATCGGAACCGGCCGCAACCGGAAAGTTTCCTTTGTCTGTGTATTTTTTTGTTCTAATTTTGTACTTATCTACCTTACTTAGTATTTCTCTTTGCTCAATCGAAACCATCAGCTGTTGCCATACCGTGTCAGCCCACGTTCTCATTGTCCAACGTTGGCGGGATTACTGCAGATGGCAATCCATGATCTTGACGTGTTCACAGCTTGTAGGGTGACTTCAGATGGATAAGCCAAGAAAGATCCACTTCCAGCACTTTCTGAGCCTATCATATTGCCTGTCGCGTAAATTGCCCTTGTCTTGTTTATTATTTCCGCGTATGGAAATCCCCTCTTTATTTTGAGGAGGGAGCCAAAGTTCCAAGTTCTATTCCATTCTCTCCCGACAGATCTTGATGATCAGTAGATAACGAATGTGAACCAGTCTCTTTCACGCATTGCTCGGGCTTGTTTGATGTTTATGTTGCAATCCCCTTCCTTGTCCCCTGTCCATCAGCCTTGTGGCCATTCCATATGTTGGCCCTCACAAATTTCATCAAATCACCAACGTCATATTTGTCTGTGGCTGAGCTCGTGCCGAATGTTCCGAACTAAAACACAGCCTCTCACGGGTGTTCCAAAAAACCCGAAACTTTGACAGCCGAGAAGCCGTCAGTGGACCTCTCTACCATTTTATCCATTTTATCCTCGCAACCCACGGACTGCGCACTAGCCACTCATGCCGCGTCACTAACGGTGACCACTCAATGCATTTATCACCGTAAAAGTTTAACACGTAGTACCTGTTGGCTGCTTCGTAAATTGCGCCGCCCCTTGGCATATGGTTTCACTCAATATATAATTTAGCTCGCCCTTGTCACTTTTGTAATCTTCCATCACTTGAATGACCATCTTCTTTTGCTATTTTGAGTTTCATTATTTATCATTGTTTTTCTGCTCTTTTGAGAACAGCCAGGATGCTCGGCTTCGTAGCTCTCACGCTCTGGCTCAGCACAGTCATTGCTGCTCCGGATGACACGGCTTTGATCCGCAGGGACAATTCCGTTGAGATCCGGGCTCTGCCAAATTCTCCTAGTGGTGGGTATGCCCCGAAAGTAGTTGATTGCCCGTCAACGCGTCCAAAAGTTCGTTTGGCCGATGAACTGTCCAGCGAGGAAGAGGCATGGGTTCGACGTCGCAGAAACAATACTATCGATGACCTCAAGACATTTTTATCGCGCGCCAATATTTCTGGCTTCGATGCCGAGAGTTTCGTTGAAAAGCATAAAAACAACGCCACCGGTCTACCCAACATCGCCATCGCAGCCTCTGGTGGTGGCTATCGCGCTTTGATGAATGGAGCAGGATTTCTCTCAGCTGCTGATTCACGCAACAACAAGACTGGCCCTATTAGTGGTCTTCTTCAGTCTTCAACTTACCTGGCTGGTCTCTCTGGTGGTGGCTGGCTTGTCGGATCCATTTTCGCCAACAATTTCTCAACGGTGCCAGACCTACAATCAGGCGCCAAAGTCTGGCGTTTTGACCGCTCCATCTTCAAGGGTCCAAAAAGCTCAGGCATTAGTATTCTGAACACAGCTGAATACTGGACCGAGATCAAAGATGCAGTTGACGATAAGGACAAGGGATGGAACACTACTCTCACCGACTACTGGGGTCGATCCTTGTCGTACCAGCTCGTTAATGCTCCTGAAGGTGGACCTTCGTATACCTTTTCTTCAATTGCAGACACTTCCAACTTCAAGGACGCCGACACTCCGTTCCCCATCATCGTTTCCGATGGCCGTGCCCCTGGTGAGCGTGTTATTTCTCTCAACGCGACTGTATATGAGTTCAACCCTTTCGAGTTCGGCACATGGGACCCTACGACATATGGCTTCGCACCAGTTGAGTATCTGGCCTCCAACTTCACCAACGGATCCATCAGCTCCAAGGGTGAATGCGTTCGTGGCTTTGACCAAATCGGATTTGTTATGGGCACATCCTCATCGTTGTTCAACCAATTCCTCCTGCGGAATGTTACCAAGATTGGCCAAGAGAATGACATTCCTGAGATTGTCACCAAAGCGATTGAAGGTATCCTGAAAGACTTAGACAAGGACTCTGAGGATATCGCTCAGTATACACCTAACCCCTTCTTTGGATGGAACCCCACCGACAAGAGCGTCAATTCCAAGGACCACCAGTTGACTCTTGTTGATGGCGGAGAGGATCTGCAGAATATCCCCCTCCACCCACTAATTCAGCCCGTTCGTGGTGTCGATATCATCTTTGCTATTGAC
Organism: Fusarium algeriense; assembly: GCA_002982035.1. NCBI lineage: Eukaryota > Fungi > Ascomycota > Sordariomycetes > Hypocreales > Nectriaceae > Fusarium > Fusarium algeriense. The sequence continues at coordinate 49,032 of PVPY01000089.1, forward strand.
TCGTCTGCGGATACTGACAAGAACTGGCCCAACGGTACTGCTCTTCGTGCTACATACGACCGCGTTGGCTCCAGCATTGGCAATGGAACACTATTCCCCTCGGTCCCATCCGCTGAGACCTTTATCAACGAGAAGCTGAACCAACGGCCCACGCTCTTCGGCTGTGATGCAAACAACTTTACTCTTTCAAACGGCGAGGTTCCCCCACCATTGATATTCTACATCCCCAATGCGCCCTACACCTATCATAGCAACGTCTCGACATTCGATATGTCATATTCCACTACCGAGCGTGACAACATCATTCTCAATGCTCTTAACGGAGCTACTCAGGGAAACGCTACCATTGACAAAGAGTGGCCTACCTGCGTGGCATGTGCTGTCATGAGCAGAAGCTGGTGGAAGGCCAATGAAGCCGTCCCAGATGCATGCAAGACCTGCTTTAATCGCTACTGCTGGGATGGAAAGTCCAACAACACTGCTGTCAAGGACTACGAGCCCAACTATATCATTGGGGGAAACGCAACTGCAGAAGCAGACAGCGCAGCTGGAGCCAGGCTCGGTCCAAGTTGGTATATCTCGGCTGGTGTCGGAGCTGCTGCTCTGTTTGCTCTCTTGTTATAATGGGGAATGATCTGTAAGATTTGATAGACTTTAATGCTACATGTTCAGCTTTACAATTCATTGTCTAATAATTATGTAAGAAGTATTACTAGCATGCTTGCCTGGCACCCTACTTATCCTGCATCCCTTGACTCTTTCATCCTTCATCAAGATGCGAAAAATCTCTACAGCCCTTCCTAGTCTTACAAAAAACTGCCACATACTTGTTTTTGAGTGCAGGAACGAAAACAAGTAGGCGACATGGTGTGAATACTTAATAGTCTAGTAAATCAGTCTTCCATTTCTGTTTATTTTCTTTCATTATTATCTGTAATCTATCTGTCTTCAGGGAGTTGACAGCTTCAGTGAACCAAGTAGCTCTGTCAGCTGCGGTACATCAGCTGGGATCTCCTGCCATGTTAGTAGCCTGCTCGTCTTTGCGTTAATCATTTCCGTATAAATATCCGCCATTTTCCTGCTATCCCAAACGCCTTCCCGTCTCCCGAGACACCGTAAAAGCCGCACGCCTTCCCATTGCACTTTTGTATCCTGGCATGATATTATAACATAGGATATTGGCGGGACAAGATTTGCTTGGAATGTAAAAATGTGGCCCTTGTCCTTTTGAGACATCTGGATAATCTCTTCTGCCTGCCTTAATATTTCGATGCAATCAGCTGTTTCCAGGTCATCTTCGATGGTGCTGAGCTTGAAAGTTGCCTGCCACGTAGTCTCTTCCAGTTCAAGCACTTTGAATCGGAATAACTCTGACTCTGAAGCCTTCGAAGGGTCAAACGACTTCTTGAAAGCTTGATACCGTGTGCTCCAGTGATGGTAAAAGGCTTCTGATATCAATCCATTCTCTAAGCGCTTGCATAAAACCCCACGATCACCGCAGCGAACTCCTTCTTCCAGACACTCTGGGCAGTCCGCATACATCTCCACGTCACAAAGCGACTCAACCCGGGTAAGTGCTGCGGCTGCGGCCTGTGCTGAGGTAAAGGGTTCACCGGGGTCGGTAAGATCAATAGGATCTTGCTTGTCAACCCACTGCGTAATCTCTGAGACAAGTTTGGAGGAGTAATTGTCTCCCACGTAGAAGAATAGATCGGATGCTAGGCCACATAAGGAAGGGCCAATGTTTTCCATGAATTTCGCCAGGTCCCATCGATCACATGCGTTCAGTAGAGAGAAAGCGGCTTCCAGGTGCCGCGCAACGTTCGCGTAGCGCCCGTAAAGATTTTCTGTGCAGATGAATATCAGGCAACATGTTAAAATAACCTGATAGTCTTTGTCCGGCGAGTTCATGCACTCTTGCATCACTCGAATAGCATTGTTGTACTGTTGGATAGATGCGACCTCGTAAGATTGAGCGAGAGACTGCGTTAATGAGTCGGTCTGGGTCTGAAGCTTAAAAGCTTTGTGCGCTCCGCCTAATGCCCCAATGGCAGCCTTGACGGGTTTTGAAGTCTGGCTGAGCGGCAATGCATACGAGTGCCAAAAGCTCATGGCGTTGAGAGAGCTCGCGAGTTCTGATATAGTACATACTCGGAAGTGGTGACAAAGGTCTAACTCTATCGTTGAGCTGAATGTTTCCGGCGACAGAGCTGCTGGGACTAGAAGTTTGGAGGCCATTGCGAGGCGGCGAGACATGAGATCATACTGCTTTCGATGGACGGCGAGAGAATTCGTCTTTGGTTTGCATTCTGAAGGTGCCACGTAGCCGTCGCACGTTCGTTTGTCTTTTTCACATCTGAAGCACGTGGGTTTTCGTTCATCGCATTTGAGGTGACGGATTCTGAACAACAGTCAGCAAGGGTTGAGTTGAATGGTTTGATGAGGTTACAGACTTGCTACTTTAATCAGCGAAAAAGCTCAGGTATGCTGAATGGTTAACTTACCAGGTTCTACAACCGGATCTCACTTTCGGCGCCCTCGCTCTCTTCCACTTCACCTTTGCAGCAAAATCTGACATGATGGCGCGAGATCAGGATGATCAGCTCGAAGGATGGCTCCACGTGGTAATAATCGGATGCACACGGCCTAGTATATGACGATCAAAGTACAGGCCCTTCACTCCAGGGAGTCTCTATTACATGGCGTGAGTCAGAAGTTGTTAAGCAGGGAGAAGTGACAATTTCGTTGGCAAAGACCTCCTTGATTGAAGTGATCTACGACGGAAAAGGTATAGAAGCCGCCCCCAAAGGTGGAGTCACGAAACTCTGTTGAGCACAGCCCGCCCTGCTCTCTGGTAAACACAGCCCGAGGGGACCCAATTTCAAGGCAACCACCTTCTCAGCTAATCTCAATGCGACTGTATTGGTGACGAGTTGGTAGGGCTTAGATGGGGCTTTTAGAGGTTATTTTATACTATCATTTGGCCTGAAAGACAAGGTTATTTGACCAGAGCGGCCGCTTCCGACACCGCAAATTGCTTACTGATGCCGGAGTATCTTTCCTCCGTCAGCAGCAAACATGTGCCTGAACAATCGAAGCGAGATTCTATAAATAGTACTTCAATTTCATGCTGCCTGTAACTACCCTGTAAGGACTTTAGGAAATTTATTCACCGAGTCAACTAAGTAAATTACATTAAATGCAAAGCTTTAGATATGGTGTTTGATCTTTCTCTGGTTAATCTAAAAGAAACTTTCCTTTAACCTTTATCTCTTTTTGGAGGGGTGAATTACTCTGGTGCAAATATTTCCAAATACCAACATACTAATAGTCAAAATGTTGGGTGACTTTTATCCGGAGCGGCATAACAATGTTTCAGCGAAACTCTGGGTGCAACACTGGGTAGTGACTTACGAGTACAATAGCCAATCTTGGGATAAATTTGAAATGACCCTCATCGTGATCCTACGCTAAAATATTGCGTCAGCTGACAGCTCACGACTTGGCAAGTTGCTGACAAGTGATGGTATAAATATGAAGACCGAACCCAAAGCTTGCAGTCCTCTTTTTCAGTCTTTCGTACATATATCAGAGTAACACGGCGTCTATCTTTGAAACGATGGCCTCGCAACAGGAGCTCAGAAAGAACATTGAGCACACGACAAGACAGTTCCTTGGTGCTTACAAGGAGGCTGGAGAACAAAACAACCCAGCTGTCATCAACCGCGACGTCAGCGACTCCTGCAAGCGTTACTTCAAGCCAGCTGGTGTCCTCCAACTATTCGGTTCGCCCCCAGAAGATGGCTTGAGCAACGCCGACTACGAAGCCGCAATGGCGCTTGACCTCAAGAAGTACATAGTTTCATACACTGATATCCTGGACTTGACCATCGACACCGAGGCTCGCAAATCGGGCGCCACGACCGTTACAGGTATGCGTTATAAGACTGGCGAAGAGGATATTATGGAACATTCGTGGATCTTGGATTTCAATGAGGATGGGTCTAAAGTCACAAAGGTCATGGAATTTTGTGACATGGATGGGCTTAGAAGGATGGTTGCCAAAGTGTACAATGACAAAGAAGGTAGCGAGTCAATCAACTAAGTAGGAATCAGTCTATCGTGAGGGGGATAAGGT